>VYZP01077378.1:0-27805 GCA_013400635.1 Hypocryptadius cinnamomeus | reverse complement strand
AGCCCTGGCCATGCTGCTCTCCTGAGGTCTGCTGCAGAGGAGCATCCTGTGATCCTACAGGGCTGCCTGGCTCTATGCTGTTGTGTGTGTTAGAGCTCCTTCCTCAGCAGGTCCCAGTGGCCACGTGGCTTCTGCATCACCACGCTCTGGGAACAGGGTAATGGTGGCATTGATTGAGGGCTCTCAGAAATGAAACACGTTTTCTTTGACTGGTTTGTTTGAAAGAGAGCCAGGAGAGTAAACAAAGGGTTTGTCTACGTGTGAGATACAGCAAGGAGAGTCAAGGCTCTGATGGTTTTGTGAAATCTTGTGGTGTAATAAAATGATAAGCTTTCTAGGGAGCTCTAGAGGGAACCCTGGTAGCTTTTTGTTCCTTTTCTGATTGCTGCTGCTTTCAAACAGCAGCTCCTAGGTGTTCTCTCTCATTTTCTTTTACTTTGGTATGGTACTTATGGAAGCTCCCATCCAGCTCCTCAGCTGATCTTTGTGGATATCTCTGCAGAATTTACCAACCCAACCTGTTTTGCCTTTCTCACTTGGTTGCACTATAGACTTCCAGTCTCTCAGCTGCTTTTATACTGAGGAAGGGCATGATGTGTTTGCAACAAACTCGTGTGAACTGATGGTGACCTCTTTGTAGCAGCATTTTAGCTGTCTCTTCTTCCCATTAGCTATTCTCTTTGTAAAAAGCGACTGTATTTCAGCTCTGTGTCTTGTAATTTTCTTTCCTGTTCTAGATCTGCCAGCCCATCTTCTTTTCTGACCACCAAACTTTGTCCCTTCACCTGCATTCTGTCTCCCCAGCCATTTTAGCAGTGACATGTATCACACAAATCCCATTTTTCCTTTTTAAACATCTCATTATCCTTCTGTTCTTTTTTCAGAGTGCCTCATGCTTTCTCCACTTGGGAGGATATCTGGTCCCATCTGAAGAGCACAGTGTGACTTCCTTTCCAATGTTCAGGGCATGCCTTTTGTTGATTTTTGTTCTGGGCCCTCACCCCAGAAATTAGGATAAATTCTTCCATCACTTTTGGAGCCCTCCAGAAGCTGAGCTTCAGATTCCAGTAAAATAGGAGTTTTTCTGAGGTTATGGTTGTGATGTCTTCAAGCTGAATTATCTGTTCTCAGGCTGAATTTTCTCATCTTTTGTAAATATAACTAATGTAATCAGGATAACTTCTACAATAGAAGTTGCTTGGTGAAGAAAAGAACTTCGTGTTTCAAGCCTTAAGTAACAGAAAGGAACGGGATGGCCCTAGTAGCAAATTGCTTGAGGGAAGATCGACCCTTTAATACCAAGTGTGTTCAGAACAAGCTACAGACAAGTTAGTTCTCAGCTTGTGCTGGGAGCTGGGCTAGGCCCTGCAGTAGCAAACAAAGTGAGTAAAGCAAAGACCTCTTTCCTCAGGGAATCATGGTGTGTGTCTGCGTGGTGTATTATGGGTCAGTACGAGCTTGTGATACCAGAAATATGTTGCAGAATCATACCTGTAATAAGTTGGTCCCTGAACATGTATGTATTTAGTATGGCAGAATGTTTGCTTATTGGAAACAATGCTGTCAACCTAAACATAAAGAAGTTGTATTTCAAGCCTTCTCTCCAAAATGTGATTGCCTTTAAAATTACAAGATTAAACCACTGCCAATAACAAATGAAAGCAATACATTTTTGATTCTTTTATTTGGTGTGTAGTGTTGGGATATTAGTTGTCTGCTTGCAAGTATGCAAAGTTGTATTAAATCTCAGATTCTAGGGTAGTTAGTTGATTACAGCCTGGGCAATACTTGTTAATACTCAACAAATACCACAAGAGTTTTGTTGAGTGTGGCTACTCTGGATTGTGTAACTGGGGAGAGACACGCCTGTGTGCTGTGAGGAACCAGAATTTGAATGCCAGGGTGAGACATGTACAAGTTACATACTGAGTAGAAGTGGATTTAGAGAATGTGCAGGATGTCTGAGGATGTGGGCAGGCTTTTTTGTGTCTAGGTAAGATAGTTTAAGAAGCTCTCATCCTCAACTGCTCAGTTTCCATCAGTGCTAGAGATATCAGTCTCCCCAGCTGAGCTAGTGCAGTTGGAAGGATACTACAGTACATTGTCAGATCGTTATCCCCAGCACCTTAAGCTCAGATAATGGACTTTGAAGAACAGTAGGTGAGGAATACTTGCACCTTTTGTCCTCCTGGCAGTGGGAGTGAGAATCCTACTGATAGGTGTGAGGAGATTGGGGGTGACATACATCTAAGGAATGCTAATGTCTTAAATCACTTCCAGTTTTCTGTAGAATAAACATGTGTCTAACCTAAGGCAAGGCTGGAAAGGTGCTGGTAACGTGCCTTGATATTACAGATACTGAAACTTCCTGCCTCAGAGGAGCTTTCTGCTTTCTGAAGAGAGATTGTAGTAATGTGTGGTGCAGGAAGGAGTATGCGTGACAAGCAGATCAGGTGTCCTCTCACTGAAATTTGTTTGCCCTCTAGACTGAGGCTGAGCCACTGAGACTGTTTTGGGTTTTATTTCAACATTAGGAAGTGCTGTGTCAACTGCATAGTGATATGTCATCTTCTGCTCCATCACTACTCTGCATCTATCCATGATTAAATCCACATGGAGCTGTCTCATCCCTGTCCAGCTGCTGCTACTGCTTTGATTTTGATGCCCTGTGTTTGGAATCAGATCCTAATCCACATCAGAAAGCAAACAAATGCCAGGAGCTGGAGTGCAGTTGATTTATTAAGATAGGCTGACTGGGTGTTTGCTCCATTTCTGACATTTATGCAAGGCTTGCCCTTGTCCTGGGGATATTACTGCCTAGCAAAAGTGCAATATAATGCAGATCTAAGGATCATCCATTTTATATTCATTATAATTTTAACTAATACTTGCCTGACCTCATGTATGGGGAATGATCACAACTGTTCCTGAGCATGTGTTCTCCTCCATTCTGTCTCTCCTGTCCCTGCCCTTCTGTCAGTGAACCAGCAAAATGGCTTTTGTGTTGGTCTCTCTGCCAGTCTCCAGGAGTTCTCAAACTAGGCCCCTTGGCTGAGATGGAAGGAAGGAAAAAGTGCTTTTCTCTGACCCTGTGTGGTAAAACTTGGAAAACGATCTCTCTGCAGGAGAGATATGGAGGAGTGAAGTCTAAAATTTGTTGAAAACAGTTGTGTAGAAAATAAATCACCATGGTAAGAAAAACATTGCTTTCAACATGACAAGGAAAGGTAAGTTCTCTGTTCACATCCATTACTATTGGACAGAAAACCATGTGCTGTGTGAGGTTTGCGTAAGTGTCCTGTGAGATGAAGACTGTTCAAATCTTTAATCCTTGCAAGGAAAGAGAAAAAATGTTCCTGGGTATGTGTTTTTGCCATTTCTACCCAACTTTTCCTTGTCTTCACTGTTGGGAATGTGTGTCCTGGAAAAATTAATAGTCTGAAATTAACATTTTCCCCTTTTACCTGCTATTTGCAATCAGATAAGGATTTTGTTTCTAAATAATGTTACTTCAGGCATGTTCTCAGGAGGAACTGGTAATAATTTTGTCATACCCCAGATGTGACTATGAGCATGCCCTAACGTGCAGCAATGCAAAATTGCCTCTATGTGATGGGAAGGAGGGCTGATTTTTCAGGGTGGCGGATGAGGAGTGTTCTTCTGTTCCATCCCACCGGCACCACTCTGATGAGCCCATCAGAGCACTGAAGATGTGTACAATGAATGCTAAGCACATCGTGCAAATAAGCACAATAATAATAATAATAATGTTGAAGATAGGAAATGAATAATTTCTCTAAATGAAGCTTGGGCAGGAATTCAGATAGAAAGTATGTAATTAAACCAAGCTGGAACTTGATCAAAATACTGAAATGGTACTAGGAAAAAAAGAGAAAAGTTATTTAATGACTATTAGCAGGAAGAACCTTGAGTTTCTACTTCATCCGGAAAGAAGACAACTGCTGCCAGCTCCAGAAAAAATTGAATTCCCGAGAGAAGGTCCCTCCTTCTCCCAAGTGATTTTCCCGTGGAGAATTTCTGTCTTGGGCTGCCAGGATAATATTCACCAGTTCTGGAGGTGGGGCAGATATTTGTGCAGGAGGGAGACTTTGGGGTTTGGCCCTGGAAGGACAGTGAGATAGCTGGTGGCTGAGCTGAGCATGGCCAGTGCTGATCCTGTCTGAGGTGGCAGGCAGTGGCAGGTTGTCACGGGTTGATGATGGCTGGATGCTGGGCACCCATGAAAGCCACTCACCCCCTCCCTTCTGCAGCTGGACAGAGGAGAGAAAATATAACAAAGGATTCATGGGTTGAGATAAGGACCGGGAGAGATCGCTCATCAAGTATCATCACAGGCAAAACAGGCTCAATTTAGAGATAGGAAGTGAATTTATTACTAATGAAATCAGAGCAGGGTAGTGAGAAGTAAAAAAAGCCCTTAAAAACACCTTTCCCTCACCTTCTTTCCTTCCCAGCTCTACCTCCTATTCCAGTGGTGCAGGGAGACAGGGAACAGGGGTTATGGTCAGTTGATCACCTGTGGCTTCTCCTGCTGCTCAGGGAGATGAGTCCTTCCCCTGCTGCACTGTGGGGTCCCTCCCATGGAAGACAGCTCTCCATGAACTTCTCCAATATGAGTCTATCTCATGATCAACAGCTCCCTGCAAACTGCTGCTGGACAAGTCCATCCCAAAAGCAACAAACCACTGCACTGCAGCGTGGGTCACTCTTCCACAGGGTGCAGTCCTTCACAGAAAGGCTGCTCCAGCCTGAGAGAAGAGCCCCTCTCTCCACGAGTGTCCCATGGGCTTGCAGCCACCTCTCAGTCATCCACCTGCTCTAGCGTAGGGCTTCTCCACGGGCCGCAGGTGGATCTCTGCATTCCCATAGATCTCCATGGGCTGCAGGGGCACAGCTGCTTCACCATGTCTTCACCATGGCCTGCAGAGGAATCCCAGCTCTGGTTCTGGGAGCACCTCTCCCCCTCCTTCACTGGCCTTGGTGTCTGCAGAGTTGTTCTTCTCACATGTTCTCACTCCAGTTAAAATTACGCAACCACTTTTTGTTCATCTTTGTTCTTATATGTGTTACCACAGAGGGTTTACCATCATAACTGGCCCAGCCTTGATGAGCATGCCCATCTTTAGGCCTGTCAGGGACTGGCTCTGCTGCACATAGAAGGAGCTTCTGGTAGCTTCTCACGGAATGCACCCTGTAGCCCGCTGCTACCAAAAGCAGGTCATGCAAAACCAATAGACAGGCTGAAATAGCTGGTCTTGCTGAAGTGGATGAAATGACTGGTTTCACAGTCCTGTGCCCATCTGAACTCTGACCAGACCAATCTTTTCTTAACTTGGACTCTCCAGTACAAACAGTTCTATGATAATCTGTGGAAGAAGGGTGAGCAGCAAGGATCTTTGCCCTATTGCAGACCACAAAGTCCCATTTGCTACTGTGTGATGAAAACTTGGAGCTGCTGCTAGCTTTACTGGTTAGTGATTGCTCCCTCTTCTGCTCCCATGGCTAGAAGACATCATAAATTACTAAGAGAGCCCTCCCCTTAGCTGGGCAAAGGCTAAACTTTGCTTGTGTATTTGAGCTCAGTGCACAATTAACCTGGTACAATTCACTGAGGCATAGTTCACTGTAAATCCTTACACAGTAAATGAATTGTAATCGATACATTTTGGTGACAACTGAAAGGCAATTTGAAGACTAAATAAAGCAGGATGTTGAAATTTCAGAGAGTAGGTATTTTGAAAGGATTTGAGGCAAAAGGAGAGTACCTGCAATGCTTGTGATGTGGATATGTATGCTAATAGGATGGTCAACCAGTACGTGCCTGCATGGGCTCATGGGGAGAAGGAAGGATTGAGCCTTCATTCCTGCAGTGGAGACAAAGGAGGTGGAATGGCATTGCCAGACATATCATGGACCTATGCTTGGTAGCTCTCCAGCCCTTTTTTCCCCCCAGTTTTCATAAAAAGGATACATTGCTTAAGGCAGGGGTTTATTCCACGATTGTCTCGCTGCTCATTTGACTCTACTAAAGCCAGAGTGTCACTTAGCTGTGCTCTGGCTATGAGGGATGGTTTTACAGCCCCGGGCATGTTGGTGTCTGTGTGAGACACAAGGGGCAAGGAAGAGTTTGCAGAGAAAGGCATCATTGAATGCCACAAAGCTTTAGCAGTATTAAGGTCGGTAATCTTACAGGAGCTTCTGGCAGCTGGCACTCTGCCCCTGGCTCCCAGGTGATGGTGGCCCAAGGCTGTGTGCCTCCCTGTGTCTGTGCTAAGACTCAGAGAAATTAAAGCAGCAGGAGCAGAGCTGCTCAGGCTGGGACAACTGATGAAATGGCACCTTAGAACATGCCAGTTACTTAGGAATCCTAGGATGGGAGGAGAGGGAGTTTACTGTGATGGCTTTCATAAGCTGATCTATGATTTAGGCCTGGTTGAACATGTGATCATTGGGCTGTAACCTCCTCCTAAGTTCCTGGGAGGAAATCTACAATACGAGCTGTGCTTGGTTCCCTGCCGTGCTTGCGTGATGCAGGCTGCACTGGGGACTTGCTGTGCTTAAGGTGCTGTGAATTGGATCCAAGCATGATTTAAGGCAATTTTCTTGTAATTCACAGTCAAGCAGTGGAATAGATCTGTCTTCTGAGAATCAAAAGTATTAATAACTCCCTTAGACACAATTTGGAAGCAAATGAATACCTACATTTTTGCTGAATTTGAGAGTGTTATTTTACTGTACAGAGATGAGCTCCATTAGCAGAACACATGAATTAAAACAAAGCAGCTTTATTTGCATTTTGTTTAACTGTTCTTGAGACAAGAAAGCTCATCTAGTTGTGAATATGTGGCAACGAAGATTGTAAATGGTGCAATGGGACTTAATCTTTAGGTTTTATATTTCTACAAAATGGCTCTCATACAGAAACAGTTCCTTACCTACAGCTGAAATTTGTCACCATGGTAACCTTCTGTGTTTGGAGGGGTGGGATGCTCTAGGCAAATATGCAGCTACAACCTCAGAAATTGTTACCCAAACTGAGTTTCATTTCTCCTCTCTTTCTTTAACATCTGTGAGGTTCTTACACACTGGACACTGCTCACGTAACTAGATCAGAGAGAGGCTGTATGGATTTAAACTCTTTTATTTTTTTGAAAGGAGCAGTGTTTGGGGCAATTTCCTCCCTTATTTAACTGGCTCCATTGTTCTCTGACTGCAGCTCCAAACCAGTTTGGCTCTCCAGGTGTTGCTGGACCGTGCTCTGCTCAGATACCTGCAGTGTCACTGCAGGTTGGGGAAAAGCAGAAATCCTGAATGGGGGCCCAGCAGCTCAGCAGTGGGGAGCATACTGTTAATTTACTTTTATTTATTCTGAGGAGTCAAAACCCCTTCGCACAAATGTGATTAAGATTTCTGAAATTAAAATTATTAAACCTGTGGAGAACCCTTGCCCACAATATTGTGTAAATGCAATAATATTTGAAGGACATGTCAACATCTTAATCATTTAACTTCTGACTTTTATTTCCCATTTATTTGTCAAACTTCTTTGCACTGCTTGCCCATGTTCTATTTTTGGGTTGTAGAAAAATGGAGGAGTTTATGATTAAAGCTCTGGACAAAGGCTGAAGTTGCTACTAGTGAACTGCTGACTGCCACTAACTCTTGACATAACCATGGCTGAGTCATTCCATGTCTTTCTGCCTTAGGTCCTCATCTGTAGACAACACCCTCTTTCTTCTTCTCCTTCTGCTTGTTGTGTGGGCATACAGTATGGCAAGAGCTGGTGTCAGGGATGTTCCTCATCTGTGCAGTAGGGCCTTGATTTTATCTGAGGCTTCTTGGTATAGAATAAAAAAACAGTGAATAAAAATTATTCAAGGGAGTGCAATAACAAGCAAAGTGGTGACCCTACCTGATTATTTGCTTTTTGAGAAGCTCCTGGCCTGCCACAGGAGCCACCAGTACAAAAGGCCCTGTCATCTGAGTATTCCTTTCTTCTCCTTGTGACTGATGTTTATATCTTCTTATCTTTCCCCTGTAGGGTGGAGCAATCAAAAACATTCCTTCATGTTAAGGCAGGATGTGTTTGAAAGTGTTGTCTGGCCCAGGCTAGCTCTGACTTCTGTGCCTATCTTTGCTCCTTTGAGGCCACCTGTATGCCACCTTTAAGTAGGAAGATCAAGTTTAACAGCCTCGGAGCCACTGGCAGGCAGAAAAAGGAATCCTTCAGGGCAGTTTGAGCACTAGGTTCACTTCCTGGCATCTAGCACATGAGGCTGAGCTGACTATTAATATGCAGCCACCCACCACACTGCCATCCCAGTAGGGACTGGGGGCAGAAAGCATAATTTTGGGGATTCTATAAGGCAAAAGAACCAAAAAGATCTGTGTTCAGAGGTTACCATCCACCATCTCCCTTCCTTTGCGCTGTCTTCTCTCTTTGCCAAGAGCGGCACAGCATGAAAGGGGAGAAAGGCACATGCTGAGGCTGCAGTAAGATCTTGGTGTCTCCTACCTTCTTTCCCTTCTTCTGCTGTGCACACTCCTCCTTTTGTCTTGTTTAGGTTGGAGTGGTGGATCACGCACAGACTGTTACTAGGAGAAGGACCTTGCCATTCAGATGCTTATAGACCCATCTTGCAGATTACTGACACCCCTTGCATCTGTAGAATTGGGTAGGGAAATTTGTAGGAACGTGTTTTTCATCAAGAGATTTTTGGAGACATCTTCCTATCAGGTGTATTGCACAAAATGGCTCCCTCCAAAGGAGGAAGGATCTCCCAGTCAACTTCCCCAAAATTTAAGGCAGGGAGGAAGGTGAAAAGCAATGATTTCCAAAATTATCTGAACATTTTTTTTCAAGTAACTTAAATTGTTTGCAGGCTCAGACTGGCTTGGGGGATGAATGGAGGTTGTGCTGGGTGCCTGTTGCATCCAAATAAATTGCTCCTTTCCCCAGAGCTCCATCTCTTCTGTGCAGCCAAATCATGTATGTTTGCAGGAGACAGTATGCTTGTGTTTCTCCCACGACCCTGCTGGCTCATTAGTGTTATTTCTGGAGGTCTTGTTTCCACAGTAACAAGCAATTACCATTGTTCCTTGGACTGCCAAAGTTACCACCAGCAACGCAGAGGAAGATGCGTTATTCTCTATATTGGGAAAAAATGCCTTCATATGTCTTGCTATTCACTGAATGCCAATCCTGACGCAGGTCCTGTGCAAATAGCACACTCCACCCCCTGCCAATGCTGCTTTTGCTGGTGTTAAGACATGCCAAATTCTGAAAAGATCCAAAATGATCTCCTCTGGTCTGTGGCTGCACTGGTAACGACAGGGTCAGGATTTCAGCAGCAGGATGACTGTACCAATGGTAGCTCTTGTAGGAATATAAATAGAATAGCTTGGAGGCAGTTCTTTTGCAATTGTGCTTAGCCCTGTTCTAAGTAATGCTGGCTAGTGACGTCAATGAAATATACTCTCTGTATTCACCCTATAGCTCCTACCAGTACTGTGGTGGAGCTCCCACATAAGAGTCTGCTGGTCTTGTGCTGGCAGGATGCTGTGTCTGTGTTGCACAGTCCTTTATCATCCCCAAGGGGTAATGTGTGTGCATCAGCTCCAACCATTTCTTCCATCAGTGGCTTCTCCTTTCCTGTTTACCTTTACATTGCACACAGACTGATTCAGCCAAAATGGTCTTCTAACTCCACAGAACATACCCTGAATTTCATGCACATGATAGAAAGAGTCGGCAGCTGGGAAGCTGAAGGAATATGGGCTTTTGTAGGTCAGAGCAGTGGGATACTGGAATGTTGGATCAGGTTTCATGGCTTGGTGAGTTTTTATGGCTTTCAGCGACTCCAGTTTCCAAGTGTGACTATGTATTCTAAAGAGCTCTGGGGCCCTGTTGTAAGCTCTGAGTTCCTCTTAACAGAGTTTTCTTGTGAATGGGTGTATGTATGGATCTACATATACACACCCACTTGCCCAAATGACTAATAGCAGGTGTTGGAAGGAGAACACAGCCTCTAGCTTACATAAACCAAAGCGCAAGGATCCGTGCTCCAAGGAAGCTGAACCAGAGAGATCAAGAGAAGCATTTTAAAGCTGCCTTTTGTGAAAGGTCTTGAAAACACCCGCACTAGAAATTTTTAAAAGCTGGACTTACCAGAGAAGGTAGAGGACACTTTTGTATCAGGTCACTGTATGAGTGTACAAGGTGACAGCACACAAAGGATGCTGCTTTGACAGCTACCAAGATTGTACTGCTTTAGATGCTCTTAAGGAAATCAAAATTCAACAGCAAACACACTGTCTTTTCCTAGGATGGAGAAAGGGATAGGCAGAAACAATTGTTGATAAGATCCTTCATTCTTTGTTCTGATTAAAGTCCCACCAAGTCTGCAAAAGTTGTCTGGGAAGTGAAAAAAAAAAGGATCACAGGGAATGGGTTACTCATGATGCAGAATAGCAAACATCTTGATGTGAAATTAAGGTGAAGGAAGGAGTCAAACACAAGAGGAAGAAATGTGCCTGTCTATCACATATCAATTCTAAAGGCCATGCCTAATTTTTAAATATCTCTTTATTAGTAGAATTGAAATGGTAGAAAGTCACTCGTTTTTCTTGTGGGCTTACTACAAAGGCAAGTTAGCACCAGAGAAAGGTTAAGAAAATATCCTTGGGCATATGAGAGTGGTCCTACCTAATTCAACAAGCTTCTCTTCTCCTCTTTTCTGTCACATCCATCTAAAGCCTTGGATTTTAGCACTGTCTTTATGATGGGGAAATAAAGAAAGAAATAAGAATAATCTTATTTTCCACATGTAAACCAGAAGCTGGTTAGTTCTAGGTGACAGCTTGGGTGCTCTATAATGAGCCGAGGTTTGGTTCTGTATTGTGAGGAAAACATTCCCACCTCAGAAATAAGCCAAGGCTTTGCTCTTGGCGTGGGCTCCGGGCAGCCCTGGCCCCAGCCTTGCGGCGGGCTGCTGTGCCGGGCTGGCCGGCAGACACTAGGTGGAAGCCTTGGGTTGCAGTTCCACTGCAGCTGCCGACGGCAGGAAGAAGAGGACTTGTGCTTTCAGAAAGGAGAGCTTTTTCTTTTCTTCTTGCCTTCACATGCTAGAAGGGGAAGGCCAAGCTCTTCTGATGCGCCATGGGGTGAGCAGAGGAATGGGGGAGAAGTGTCAGTCCCATCCCGGTCCTCCCTGCACCAGGATCTTGTGAGCAGGGCTGTGGTGGGAGCCTTGAAATCCTCTGTGTTCTTGGGTGTGGTTGGGTGGCAAGATTGATGTAATTTATCCTGATTTATTTTTATCCTCATTTATATATTCTGATGGGGATCATTTTGAGATCCCTGTGAGTGCATAGAAAAGAATTAATATTGGGATGAAAGTGAGTACCGATGAGCTGCTTTATCTTGCAACAAATGCTGGTAGAACCAGCTACGATAAAGTGCATGCTGAATTTATGATGATTGCTTTTGACAAGGCCTCCAATCTGAAAACTATTCCAAATAGGGAGATTTAGAGTTAGTACAAAGAATGAATCACAGGTTAAGTGAGAGCCAGAGGAAAATTGAAATGTTCATTTGAGAGAAATGTCAAAGTTTATGATTTCAAGGCATCTTGTTCCTTTTAGTGATAAAAATACTGTTTTCAGTGTATTCCTAGAAACTAAAAATTATGAACATTTCAATTAGATACTTTCAGAAAAAGAACTGATATTTTATTTTAAAAATTAGTGAAGTTTTGGTATCGTTTCACATATCAGTTGAAATGCAGAGTTAAGTTATGCCAAGTCAAGTCTCATATGAGGCCACGTTATGCAATCCTACCAGTAACATAACATACCATGAATATAATAATTAAATATTGTTATATAATTTAGTACAGGTGATATTTTATATTCAAAACAAGTGATTTTTCTACGAAGTAATGAGTTTGCTATCAAAAGCAATAGCAGCTTTATTAGTCTGTGCTGAATGAAACAATTTAAATTTTTGCACTCTGAAATAGAAATGTTCTGGGTACTAGTTAGGGACCAATTGTTTTTAGTATCCTGGAAACCTGATTCCAGGCTAATGGCAGGATATTGAACACATCAATGTCTCTCATTATTAACTGAAGAACATAAAAACAATACAAGCAGAAAAATATGTTAAGAAAATAAAAGGTTGCTTTCAAAAATAGTATTTAAATTTGAAAGAAAATCTGTCATTTTTTTCTTTAAAGCAAACTTTTCAATATTGAAATTTTTGTTTCAGCCTCCTTTTACATAGGGATTTTTCATTTGTATTTAGAATTTTTTGAAAAATGTTGATTTTGTCAAAGTGGTATATTCTGGTTGAAGACTGTTTCAATTAAAATTTTCGCACTAGTATGAGCTGTTATGACACACTCCTCCTTCACCCTCTGTGATAAAGCTGTGGTAAAAGAGCGAGTGAAATTATTGATTTATCTTTCCTTATTTTTTTTTTTTTAGTGCAATGACTTCGACAGCTTCATGGCTGCTCTGCAGACAGATGCACAGTTGTGAAATATCAATATGGACTGCAAATCTCTACTGTCAGTCAGCTCCTCTTCCCCTCTGCATAACGTAATCCCTATCTCCACAATGCCTGCACGGATACACATTTGCAAAGATGTTTTTCCGGAGATAGCGTGCATAGCAAACACTCCCTTACTTGTTCTCATCTCTAGCAACATTATACTGAGTTTCAGTTCACAGTTCCCTGTGTTCCCCCTCCCACCACTGAAATGCAGCCAACTCCGAGCTGCGGCTATTAAACATCACACAAGCAACACCACTAAACAGATTGTGGAAAGCACAGGAATTCGCAGAAAAGCAACAAATTGACAGAGATCTGGGAAGTGGTAACAAAGGATCATAGGGAATGAATTACTCATGATGCAGAATAGCCATCACCTTGGTGTTCAGGTGATACCAGGATGCAAGGGCAAGTTTTTGAGGGTGGCACAAGGAGGTGTCACTAGGAGCAGTCCGGTTTCAGCAAGGGAGATGAGCAGGTCAGCTTCCTTAACCACTGAGTTTTGTCAGTCTTTCAGTGTCCCAAGGAAAGGGCTGAAGGCATCATTGCTTGGGGGTTTTAGAATTGGTCAGTTTCAAGACAGGTCAAGGCACTTTCAGGGCAAATGAATAAAACAAGATCGAGCAAGTACTGTGTCTATTCCCACTTTGTATGAGTCTGAGAAGACATTTGGGAGAAAGATGGAAAGGTCTGAAGGAATCACATGTACAAAGTTATAAAATAGTGTGAACTGGTGTGATAATAGCTGCGACACAGCCAGGGAAAAGCTTCCAAAACAGTGCTCTTCTTTGACAAGAAGGTCATGTTCATGATGACCTTAAGGTGAGAAAGGAGGAAAAAGGGGAAGATCTGCAATGAATTAGAGGAAAGAGAAATGTGTGTGAAGGTATGTAGCCATTTATATGTGTGTGTAGCACAACAGGAATCTCATTCAGGTTGGAAAAAGCATTGCAAGTGTCTGCATCTCAGTTTGCTTACACTAGTGGCTTGAAGAGGGCACCTTGGCACAAAAGCTGCACATGAATTCTTGCTGCTTAGATAAAGTGGTGAGTGCGGAAGGTTGCCAGACACTGTCAGTGAGCATTCAATGGACAACTAAGAAGCAACTGCAAAAGTGTGTTCCCAACTCAAGTTGCATAGCAACACTAAATCGTCAGATTGCTGTTATGTCAGTCCCTTACATTATCCCCATTATTGCAGCCAGTTTTAGGAACCACACAGGATGATGTTACTAGCCCACTTCACCGCTGGATGTGTGACCTTTGTCTCTTGCTGATTGATGCCATGTAATTTGCTGCAAAGGTGTCTCAAAGCAGTACACCAGAGAGAAAAATCTTTGACGATCCATTAACACAGACCGTAAGGAGCAAAGGATGTGCCTGTGCAGCGTGGGGCAGGAGAGACAGATCAGGGTGCATCAATATCCTTAAAGAAGTCTAGTGTCTGCCAAACTTGTCAGGATGTGTGTTATCTCATCACTTCTCTGAACTGAGTCTTCACTGATCCACTTGAAAGCCTATATTAAGGGGTGAGCCACAGTTGCTCATGTGTTCTGAATGCTGTCAGTGCATGCTCATGCTCGTGCTTGGATCTCTCCTGTGGACCATTGCTGCTGTGCAATTCTAACTTCCAGCCAGCTGTTTACTACTTTTCAGTGTAAGAACCTTGTGAGCTGTTTCCTGGTGGAGATGCTGAAGTACTAAAGTAGTCACAACATCATCATCCTCTGATGTTTCAGACACTGCCAATCTCTGAAAAAATACCTGTAAGTCTGCTTCTCTTGCAGGATGTTTCTAGTAACCTGCACAACATCTTTCCTGGATGTCCTGTGTAGTACAGCATCCTCCTCCCTTTTTCATTCTATTGCTGCTTCTTTTGCTGGCACAAGATCCTGACATGCCCCTGCCGTCTCTCTGCAGCCAAGGCAACCAGGGTCGCTGGGTACCAAGGTGTGGCTGGAGTTTCAAGGATGAAAATAAAATGAATGAACTTTTTTACTGCAAACATCAGAGTGACATGGATTTAGGACACCAGGTGGAATGAAAATTACCTTGCAGGCCTTTTGCACTGGATGATGGGGAGAGTGACCTGATAAGCAAGTGATTCTCAGTGATATGTCTCCTTTCTGAACAGTGCCTGGTTGTAAACTATGCCAGCTTTTTCAAGATCACCACTGCAAATTATGAACCAGCAAACAGACCTCAGAAGGACAAGATAGACTGCCTGCTCCCTCTGTACAGAGTAATGGAATTATTCTGCTTCATTAAAACAACTGATGAGAAAACAAAGAGCCTCAAGATTCAGTTCCTCTGTTTCTGTGCCCAGAATGCAAAGCACACAAATGGCACAACACCTGGACTAGGACCTACAAGTCACACTTGCTTGATATCAAGGAGACTGAACTTGGACAAAGTCTAACACAGCAGATGACAAACATCCATGTATGACATTGCTAAAAGAGATCTGATAGCCATGGAGTTACCCTTAACAAAGGAACATCTCTTTAATGCAAAATAGTGTGGGGGGATAGAATGTAAGAAAGTAAAGATAGTGCAGAAGGTAATCTCACCCCTGAGGAGTTGCAGCTGTACTAACTACCAAAGATTAGGAACAGGCCTGCCCTTAACAGGCCACAGCTGTAACCAATGAGAAGAATAGTGCTATAAGAGAGTGGGTTAGCTGGTTGAGAAGGAAGGTGGAGTTTTTTGGCTGTGCTGTGAGGAAGGAGTCAGTAGTGTGAGGAGCTGCCTGTGAGATAGTGCTATGAAGGTATGGAACTTTTGCAAACTTTTGCAAATAAGATGACAACAAAATAGCTTAGCGGTTCTTACAAAAAAGGAACAAAAGCTGTTTGTCTGATTTTCACCTTTCTTCCCTTTAGTACTCCCCTGAACTGCTGGATGGGACACTCAGAAAAGCTTATTTCCCTCTTCAGGAGAGAGTCTTCTCTCTCTGTATTTTTGATGTATCTTGCATCCCTGTGAGGATGAGAGATTTGAGATCATTAGTGAGACAGCAGGTGTTGGAGTGGTCACTGGCACCCACTGGCTTTGTAGCTCAGTCATCCTGAGGACTACTCTAAGGAGGGATTTATCCAAGGGCCCTGCAGAGCAAATAAGATTTGTAGCTGCTCTGCATGTGTTTGTGGACAGTCCTGGCAGTTCAGTGAAGGAGTCAGTACTGAGTTTTAGGCTATGTAAGCCAGACTGGAGTATTTTGTGTAACCTTGCTGCCATGGACTGTCTGGAAATACAGATATGAGAGGCTATTCCATGGAGTCAATTCATGTTTGATAATTAATATGGCTTTTCCTTTTTAACTTGTGTCTTCTAGTTTATGGTGGATAGGGTTAAGGGTCCCCATTGATGAGTGGAGGATTCTTTTGTCAGACTTTATACTATGGTTGGACTTCAGTAAGATTTCTCTACATATATCTCTATCAGTTTCAGTCTGTGTTACCAAGTACAATCTTTGCAGTGCCTTAGCTTTATTTGACAATCTGAGTTTCCTATGACCTTTGAGGATAACATTTGCAGGTTAAAATGTGCTGAATAAGGACAAATGAGAAATGCAAAAGAAGTGAAAATATTCAGATTGTAAAGAAAATCATCTTCTGTCAGCATTGTTTGCATGTGTGCTCATTTTTTATAAACATTCAAAGGCTTGAGTTTCCTGTTGCTATTATATGTGGAAAACAAATGTCAAGACTGCACATGAGTGCTTTCCATAAATTAATATTAAATGTGCAGACACATTTCATCTCAAAGTGCTTGTACACCCCTCTTGTCAGAAAGCAGAATAAATCATGATCAGAATCACCACCTAGGGCTGGTTATTTCCATCTGTAGTTATGAAAATGCTCTACAAGGAAGGTCAGGATCATAGCCTCCAATTTTGCAAATGGGACACTGTTCCTCAGTAAAGCCACTTGTCTGGCAGTCAAAGAGCTTCCACTTCTCTACCGAACCTGCAGAGGCAAGTGCAGATGCACATTTGATTATTTTCACTTCTGCCCTTGACTACCCCTTTTAAAAGGAGTCACTCACCCTTTCATTTATTGCTTAGGATGTGAGGTTGTCCATCACCACCCAGCAGAGGCTGCTGTCCATCCTGTGAACTGAAGGCCTTGGAAGCATGCCTTGCTGCTTTCCTTCAGGTCACCTCTGCTTCTGCTTTCAGTGCCCCTCACTGCAAAGGATCTCTTCTCCCGTGCATCTCTTTTGGGCTGGCCGGAGGACACCTTCAGCAAATGTCCTGGCCAGAAGGGTCCTGACTGTGTGCTTCAGTCCTCTGCATCTTTCTTTCTCTCTTTGTCTTGTTCTCAGGGCCCTCTTATTTTCCAAGGCTGTCAGACAAAGATTCAAAGTTCTGAGTCCTTTCTGGTTTTTTGTGTGTTTTCATCCTGACAGTCCCCCAGACTGTGCAGAGGTGCAGGAGGGTTATAGGGTGAATGTGATGTTTTGTGCCAGGGAAGATTTTGATAATGCATTTTACAAGGTTCCCTGGGGAGGATGAGCTTGGTAGTGGCTTCAAGAAATTAAATTCATTCAGAAGGGACTTGATCAAAATGTTTGAAGTAACGTGTATCAGAAGAGGTCTCATTGGGAGCACCTTTTCTTCGTGTCTTTCCAGAAACTAACAAAGGGCCATTTGGAGAAAAATTGGCAAATGCAATACCTGGCTACTTCACACAGTGGTGAATAAACCATGAGGTGTGTTGCTGCTGTATGTTCTGGGGGCCACAGATGGAAGTAAAAAATCCCAGTAGCTTTATGAGGTAAACCAGCTTCCAAATTCCTAGGAATTGAAATGTTTCTTGAGATGCCTTGTACAACTTCTTCTCAAGGAGACACCAACAACCCTGACTGTCCTTGCCCAGCATTTCTTCTTCCACTCTGCCCAGGTGCCAGGCCCTCAGGCCCCCAGAGCCATCAGCCTGTGTCCCAGTGATGCTGCAGCAGGGATGCTCTCCAGCTCCCCATAGCTCTGCCCTGCCCAGCCATGGCCCTGCTGCTCCACAGAGGTACCTGATGCCATGGGATGGGGTTGCCCCTGGTGCCTCCCAGATGCTCTGCTTCTCAGCTGGGCTGTAGGGATGTCCCTGTGGAGCTCCCAGCCTTCCTAGGGCCCTGGCACTTCTTACACAGTTTTGTAAGGCTGCAACCTACTCTATATAAAGTATATACCATCACATGCCATAGTCAGTAACATTTCTAAAGTGGGTGATTCTCTCCCAGTATGCTGCTTTTATCAAAAGCAATGGAGTTAATGCCTGCCAGGATATATAATTTATTGCAGAGACTGCAAATGTGATACTTGGACTAGTAAGTCATTTTACCAATGCTCTTCCTCTTAAAAGTGATCATTGTTAGAAATCATTGATCTTTTCCTTGTCCTCTTAGTACGACAATATCACAGCTCCAAAATGGAAAGCCTTGCTGTGTGAGCAGAGATACACAGATCAATATCCCTTCTTGAGGCAGCAAGTGAAAATGTGTGGTGCAAAGGTAGACTTCCACGGTCCTCTTAGCAGGAACAGCATGGATGTAAGCATCAAATGTCAAGGCAGTTGAAATGGAAAAAGTGAATATAGATGTTTATGGTGTCTATCTGCCTTCTTTGGAATTTAAGCATTATTATTAGGAGGATAGTTGCAACATTTCATTATAAAACTTCTGGAATTTCTAGTGAGGAAGAGGGGAGTGAAGCTAGAAATACCTGTCAAAATAGTTGTATCTCACAGTGTTTGGGCACATTTATTTCAGAAAGGCAGGTAGTGACCAGTGGCAGGACCCAAGGGAACCCAGGCTGGAATTTGTGTCAGGGAAGGTTCAGGTTGGATATAAGGAAAAGATTTTTCACTCAGAGGGTGTCTGGGCACTGGCACAGGCTCCCCAGGGTAGTGGTCCCAGCACCAGCCTGACAGAACTCAAGAAGCTCTTGGGCAATGCCCTCAGGCACAGGGTGTGAATCTTGGGGATGGTGCTGTGCAGGGCCGAGAGTTGCACTTGATGATCCTTGTGGGCCCCTTCCAACTCAGCATATCCTTTGATTTGGTGGTTCTGTAGTCAGAAGCGGCCAAGGGCTCCAGGCTTTAGTTAACACACGCTCCTATCCTTACTGAAACTTCAGGCTACAATATCTTCTAGATTTACCAGTAGATATATTGAAGCTCAGCAACCAAAGTCTCCAACACCAAAATCCATGAACTAAAGCTTAATCTTGGTGCAGCCCAGGTAAATGTGGTTCTGGCTCTTTCCTTAATGTGATATTTGAGCAAAATGTGTTGCATTCATTGTGAGGATTTTCTGGCACCATGCAGGACAGAGGGATCATGGACAGATTCAACATTTTTTTTTAAAAAAGGAAATAACTTTTCAGACCAAAGAGCTATTAAAATATTGGTGTCCTGATTTCCATCACTTTATTGTGTTGGGTTGTGGGAGGGGAGTTTTTTTCCTAGTAGAAGATTCTTCTTGTGCTTTTTGGTGTCAGTGCCTAGGTCAAATTCATGGCCTAGCTGCTTCTCATTCTTAGGAGGGGATGGCTGGGCTGCCTTTCTTGCATGCTGCTTCATGATGGTGGCAAAGTGGGATCTGGCGGTGCATCAAGTGTGAGGAATCCCATAGGAAGCCTACACACAGAGGATTTAACTTGTGATTAAAAGCAAGACATGGCTGCATGCGTATTAACCTTCTCTCTGCAAAACCCAAGAAGGTTTCCCAACTTTCTCCTCCCCAAACCTCCACCACTTTTCCTTTTTCTTTGATTTCTCAGATAAAAATAGGGTGACAGAGGGACTGTGGGGTAAGCAGCTGGAGTAGAGCGGAGCCAGTTGCCATAGAAACCAATGAGCCACTTAGCAGCACTTGCCTTCCTTCTTTGCCTGTGGATTTATTTTTTCCTCTTGTTCATGGAGAGCCAGTGTGGGGTGGCAGGAGAAGTTCCACACCAGCTGAGACACAGCTCCCTGCCCCTGTGGCCACCTGGGATGCCGCTGTTCCCTCAGGATCTGCCTTCCAAGTGAGGAAGGGGAGAGGGAGGATGGACTTCAGATGGAAGAAGGGTCTGAGCTTCAAGGCTTGTACATACACTGGGTTTTTCCCCCTCACCCTGGCATCTTGCTTTCCTCTCATGCTAGATAGCTCTTGGTTGGTGCCCCAAATATTCAAAGAGGACTCTCCAGGCCACTTGTGCCCTGCCCTGTCTCTAAAGCTGACAAATAGCAGCAGGTGGGTTTTATGCTGTATTACACCCCAGGCTTGAGTAGCAAAGACAGTAGTTTTGAGGTGAACATATGGGTTAGAAGAGAATATTTCTTTCTTCCTAGGTCTTCTTTCCATCATGAAAAATTAACATTTGGGTGATTATTTAAAATAGATGCCCAACCTACTTTTGGTTCACATGGGGCTAAAGTTGCTTTAATTTCACTGCATATACATTTCTCAGTGGGGAAAACCTATTTCCCTGAAAGATCAGAAGCTCTAAATGGAATACCTGAAACATATTAAGCTATAATTTGGCTACACCTGATTTGGGTTTGGAGTGCTTGATAGTCAGAAGTTTTTTCTTTTTTTTTTTTTTTTCCTGATACTGAAGAGACATACATTGTTAGGTAGCACATACTTCACTAAGTTTAAAAATAAACGTAGGAAATATTATCACTAGCAGAAAAGTACTAGATTGGCAGCTCTTGGAGAATGAAATCTTCTTTTCTGCCCTGAAGTGACAGAGCCAGTTTTGGTAAGACCTTCCCACACTGCTCCTCATCCGTATGCTCCAAATATTGCTTCCTCATAACCTGAGTCATGTGAAAGAGCCCCAGCTGCTCACACCTGGATGCAAACCCCAGGTGCCTGCTGGCAGGTGCTATTTTCTTCCTCACTCTGTGCTATGTGGAAGTGGTAATGGGAGAGAGAGTCATGCATCAATGGATGCTGCAAGCACAGTAAAGCTGTAAGGAATTTGCCAGCAGAACCATGCCTGATAAAGTTTCCTGATGTAGTGCTGTTCCTTCAGGTTGCATGTTACCAGCATTTCTGAAACTTGGGAGAAAAAGTCTATTATCTAGAAATCATGGTAGATAAAATTGAAAGCAGTTTCTAGAAATTTGGGCTGGATAGTTTTCCTCTGGGTAGTCTGAAATAGGGGGTTTGTGTTTGGTTTCTCCTTTGAACATGAATGGAGGACTGAGAGATAATAAATGGCATCACACAGGAGTACACACAGGGAAGTGTAAATGTTAAATAATTAATCTTTATGACATACCTGCAAAGTCAAATGTATTATTTAACTTCTGCTCATTGGAGAAGGCCAGGCAAGATGGAGTTAGAACTGGGTCAAAGGTATACCTGGGAAGACCTGAACACCTCCTTTACTGAGAAGTGGCCTGGATATCCCAAGGATGCCATTCTGCAGCTGCTTAGAAGAGGTCAGCTTTGACTCTTGATGCTGACTTTTAATATTTACTTGGCTGTACTGTATCATTGACACCAGCAGGACCTAACTATGCTTTAAAGAGCTGTGTGAGCACTTGTGCTGCTGGGTGAGTCTGCTTCAGATCTGTGCAGACCCATAATGGGAGCATGGCAGAAACATGGGCAGGGTTATGCTGTGTTTTGCTGTTGTCCTGGTTAGCACAGCAGTCTTTTTGGAGCCCTTGCTGTCAAAATAATGCAAAACAACCTTGGGGTTTTGTTAATGTGTGACATCACTGTCATTTATTTAGTTGCCTATGCTTTCTTCTCTCTCCTCATTTTTGCCCAGGGTCCTGTGCAGCAGCTCACGTGCAATTAACTGCTTTCCAGCAGTTAACTGAGACTGCGGTGCAAAAATTTGACTGATCTGATTTAAAATATATCCCCAGATTTAGGCAGCTTGATCCAGGTTTGGTGGTGGCCTATTTCTCAGTGAAATGTGTAACAGCAGCCAAGTGTCTTCTCTTGTATATTATTATGTTTCTTAATTTCATGGTATGTTTTCTTTGTTTGTAGTACTAGCCTGAAGTCATGCATCAAAACTTACTGTATTCATGAAAACATACCAAAGGCGAGCTTCACTGGCTAATTAAATCTTCTCTGATGCACACTGGCACGATAAATACAGATTTAAAACAAACAAAATTTTCTATTATAGAACTTTTCCTACTCTATTCACCTGATGTTATCAGAAGGGTCTGGTCCAGGAGGCAGGATGTGCTGAATGCTACAGGGGAAGTAGGAGGAGCAAGAATCTGGGGCAATTGGGTACAAAAGTAAGGGGGTGTTTGTACACAGAGGAATTCCTGTGTGCTAGAAGAAAAAATGTAAAGGTTACAAAGCAAATTCTTCCATTAGCAAGATCAGAAAGTGCATGTCTTCTGTTCTCTTTAGGAGTCATTCAGAGCTGCAGCTTCTTGGCTGCAGAAAGCAAATGAGATTTGGGAAGAGAAGAACTGAACCCCACAGCAACAGCTTGTGGTGGAGGGGAATAGAGAACTGTCGAGCATGCTGAGCATCAACAACAGATGGGCTTTTGTGCAAAACATGGTGTCGTGGTTAGCCTGGGAAGGAAAGATGATGGCTTTCCATCTGTACATCAAAGGAAGAATAGGTGTGTTCTTGATGGTTTGAACTTACAGGTGGGGATCGGTTCATTTCTTCTTCCTCATTCCTGAAAAAACCCTTTTACTTTTCCTCTTCTTCCTCAGGACCTTCATCTATGCAGAAAATCCTATCTTCAGCCTCTAAGGGACTGAGATTTTGGCAACCTCCAGTCCTTAACACTACTCATTGCTGCCAGTTTAGCTGAGCTGAGTTTGATGCCCTTTCCTTCAAGTCCACAAGCTGATGTCCGCAGATTACTGTGTAGAAGCATTGCTGGGAAACATATGGCAGTAGATGGAGTGTGCTGGGTAAGCAGAGGAGATAAGAAGTGACTGGGCCAGAACCAGCCAGGCTAGATTATTTGGAGGAACCATGTTTGAGATGGCCTTGCCATCCAGCTGCTAGAAACAAAACTCAAGACCTGGTGACTGGGTCTTAATGCTGCTGGAAAACTCCTTACTTTGCATAGCATGTACAATTTGTAGAAGAGTTCTTTAAATAAAGAAAAGGTATTTATATTATTTTAATATAATACTTTAATAGAATATTTATATTTACATATAAAATTATGTTTTGCACAGCATCTCTTCAGTGTGAAATGAGTTTTTGTACTGGTTGCTGTTCACGGCTGAACCAGCCGATGGGGAAAGCAATGAGAGAAGCGATGCTAGCTTGGGGTTTGGCAGATCAGCTACTGTCTGTACTGGGTCTAAGGAACCCCTGGTTTGTTCATCTCTTTTCTCTATTAAGGAGAACATAATAGAGCTAATAATTTTGTTTTAGTTAGCATTAGGTGCCAGTAAGGAAAAGGGAAGATTTTATGCCTTTCTTGCATGTACTGAAGAGCCACAGAGCTAGCTCAGGCATAAGACCTCCCTGGAGGAGAATGGAAAAGTGTGCTTCTTGCTGATTGTGGATTCAGGAGGGCAGCATGGCATCAGATTACATCTGCTTGGTATTTTAAGGTTTCTTTACAATCTTAGAGTAGAATGGCATTACCTGAAGAATGCAGTCCTGCAGTTTAAAAGGAAATAAAATGTATTCCATAGACAATTCTTCTGCTGTGGAAAATGGGGGGCCTTGTCAGAAACCTTCTCACCAAGGAGTGAAACTGCACTCCAGACTCCATGATATTAAGCATGAGGGGAATGGGTTCAACTCTCTTGCTCTTTTTGGTGAGATTGCAGCTGACAGTTCAGGCAGGAGGATCTGTGCAGTGTGTAGCTTGAAGTGGGATAATGCATTCTGAACACTGCATGCTGGGAGACTTGCATATGGCTCTTGTTCTAAATAGTGCCTTCAGACATAGCCTGTGGATTATGTGCATAATGGCTCTTTGCTGGAATTTTTGCAATGTATAATCTTTGATGGGAAGTGGTTGCTTCTGTATAAAACTGCATCTGCCATTGCAGACTGCTAGGCATGTTCTGTGCATAATGTTGTGGTATTACTGCATGTGTACATTGCTAATGCCTGGACACACTTCTGAAACAATTAATATTTTTTTCTTCATTATGATCTGGTGTAATGACAATTCCTCACCGAAGTGTCATCTCAACTACTTGCACTTCAGTAATGCAAAAAGATCTGATTAATTATTTGTTTAAAGGCTGTAAAGATACTTTCTTCCATCTCTCCCCCTTTCATTCTCAGATAACTCAGGCATAACATCTTTGAAAATTTTTCCTGAGGCTTGCCAGAATACTTCATCACTAGGATGAGGCCTAGGTATGTGCAGTCGTGCTTCAGAACCAAAGGAACTGTTTGAGATTTGTTTATTTTGCAAACAAAACAAAGCCTGGCTGCTTTGTTGTTGTTCTCTTTTCTAGGCTGTTAACTCTGGGTATTGTTCACTGTCAATGCCAGCAGAAAATTAATAAATTTAAAATATGGCTCCTTTGAGCAACTGAACAGAGAAGTTCAAAATTACTTCTCAAAATTACTTACTGCAAACCATTCAGAGCTTGCTAGACTGCTCTGTTTTCTATGGTGCTTTGGATCGTGACAGAAAGAAACTGTGTAAAAGTAAGATATTATTATTAGCTCCATTCTGTGTTCAAGCTGGCTGATAACAGCAACTGTCCTCTCCTTTCATTGATGTACTTGTGAGATCTGTCAATCAAATCTGTGTCAGCAGCACACAAGGGGGAGGGTGCAAGTGTGTTTATTTTTACTGTCAATTGTATTTGCTAATGAGACTGGAGTCCATTACTAGAGAGGGAGCCTATGTGAGTTAGTGACTGAGTCAATTCGTTATCAAGTGCTGGCTTTCATGCCAAGAATTGCTGGGGAGAACTGAAAATCATCATTCCTCCACCCCCAGCTCCCCTCTGTCTAACCTTTCACATTCACTCCTGATATTAACTGGAGATCGCAGCTGCTGGGAAACTGGCAGATACAATTTTACAAATGGATGTTGTCTGCTGTCAACCTTTCCTCCTCCCCTCCCTGAGCATCTGACATTTCTCAGCCAAATGGACAGATAGAGCAAAAGTGGGATTATTTCTTTATGTTTGTAATAATAATAATGACTTACTTTCAAAGTGCTTTTGCTCACTAAGGAGAGGGGATAGAATAGTGTTTATCCAGCTTGCATTTTCCATCTCATCTGCTGGTTTTTTCTGCCTCTCAACATCCTCCTGTTTCCACTTGGAAATCTTCCTCCTATTTCCACTTGGAAAGAGGATATTCTCCTCTTTCTTCTTCCTTTTTATCAATTCTTTTTATTCAGCCCCTTGCACATCATATTACTTTGGTGTCCTTCTCCCCTGAGATCAGACATGGCCCTAGACCACTCTGGCTTTACAAACTGCTGCTTCCACTGCTTTCCTGAACTGACCATTTTCCTGACCCAGCCTGCCCCTCCACAAGGCATATTTCTTACTACCCAGGGAGACATGTTTCATCCCCACTTGAAATAAGAGTGTGTGGTAGCTGCCCTTGGTATGAGCAGAGTTACCTGCAAATGCTGGATGGGAACATCAGTCTCCCATGCTGAGAGCTCTTGGATACACTGCCTCACCACTGCTTAAAGCAGGTGAAGCCTCATTTTGCATGAGGCAGGGCTTCATAGTCCTAAAAAAGGATGAAATCATGACAAACTCCAAAGCCTTGGGAAGAATTTGTGGCCATCTGGCAGACAGCATCCTCAGATACAGTCTTTCAGGGACGTGCTCATCCAGAGCTGTTTCTGGTGACAGAGCGCTGTCTGCAGAGCCACCAACACAGTTCCTGCTTTGTTTCCTCATGCTCCGCTGCTGGCCAAATCCAGGCTGGACTATTTCTGTGGGAACAAACCCCAAGGTGGTGTCATTACATACAGGATAACATGTGTGACCTGCACATACCAATTGTCTCAATTGTACTTCCAGAAAACCCTTACTTTTTAAATTCAGATCATCTTTGTGCATTGCCACATCTTTCTCCAGGTTTGCTCTCCTCTTCTCTCCAATGGAGCAATTCCTGTGTGATTTAGGAGGTGATTTTTGGATTGTTTCATTATTTCACACCCTTTTCTGGCCTTGCCTAGCCTGCCCACCTGGCTGGTCTGGTTGAAAAAGGACCTCTTACCACCTCATGCTATATGCCAGAGAACAGTTCATAACTCTCAACTGTGAACTTAGTTTGTTGAGGAGGTGGCTACTGTTTTTTGGTGGATTCTGAAAAAGACTACCAAAACTGTTTTTAAACTGGGGAAAAGGACAGTGGACCTCCTGTGGGCAGACGGTAGAGGGAAGAGATATTCTGTGCAGTGCTCCTCCCTTGTCACCTTCAGGTAAAATGGGTTGACTTCATTTTACTCCACTCACTTTTAGCATTGTAGGTGTGGAAAAGGGAAGAAGTGAGATTCCAAACCCTTCTCTCCCCCAGGTGAGAAAGAATCAGGAAGTCTTGAATGCTGCTGAGGTTGTGTGGTTTCACCCCATCCTATTCCACCCTGATTCACTGCACCATATGTGGTAGGCTGTGGTAGGGGTTGTGGAGCAAAGAGAAATCTCGTAGAGGTGGGCCAAGGAATAAGGGGGAGAAGTAGAAAGGAAGTCCTGTGAGCTGGGACAGCATCAGGAGAGGTGGGGCTGAGAAGTTAATAATTCACTGCTGGTCTTGCAGATGAGGAGGTGTGTGGAGCAGAGGGAATTACTGATTGTGGAGAGGAGCTGGATTTTCCTGTATCTCTAAGGGGCCAGAGTCACTCCAGAGGTGATCCAAAGTCACCATCTGCTTTTGGGAATGCTGGTGACTCTGTGAATGTTGCATGCTGGGGAGCTGGGAATTGAGTGCTCCAAGGACTGTTCAAACACAGCAGCTTTTCCAGAGGGAAAAATATGAAGACCTTGTGGTGACTTTTCTGGAGTCCAGCTCCTGGGTTTTTTCACTCTTTGAAGCTGGTTGTACTGCACTTACATTCCTAAATGTCACTCTATTAATCCTTACACTACTCCATTTGTAAATTCTACCCTCCCACTATAAATGCAAAATCTGTTCAACAGAGGAATTTAAAGGACTTGCCCCCAGACTCAGCCTGAGGCAACTTTATGGTTCAGGTTCCTGCTCTTGTCTGTTATATCTTTTAGACCATAACCTCCTACTGACCTCTCCCCTCATCTACCACCTTGCTGTCTTCTACTTATCTACCACAGTTAGTGTGAAACCCTCCTCTAGTGTTGATTTAGCCATATAAGAACAGTGTTCCTGCTTTTCTGTCTCAACTAATTGCTTGTTAAAAAATTTCAGCTGAAAGTGCATCTTCATAGCCTACGCTCTTGAATTTTTCTCTTCCTCTGCAATTATTTACCCCTCAAAAGTGGTTTTATTTAGCTACAGTATGTACATTAAATATGAAAACGTGGTTGACTTATTTAGAATAGTTATTATTGGATGATTTCAGATTGCATGATGAACACGAAGTAAATAAGCCTTGCTAAGTAGGTAGACAGTAATAGTCAAGGGTCACTTCAATATCTCACAATCTCTTCAATATCTCTTTAGCTGCCACAACCTTTGAGGGTATAGGCTAGGAAGTAAAGTTCAGTTGCAATTTGCCAGTGGACATTTTCAGGTCTTTGCCTTTCTTTTGTAGTTTCTTCAGTTCCTGTATGTTGTGCGCTTGGCTCTCGGCATGATTTATGGCACAGCCCAGAAGGTTGGTTGGTGAGGCAACTCTTGTCCTGCAGAGGGGATTAAAAAGAAATATTTTGTACTTACCTGGGTATATGAGTACAGAAAAAAACCCAAGCTCCAGATCTGGAGAATATGCCTCCAAAATTCAAGTAGTTGAAAAAACTTTCTCAATTAAGTTTAATCTAAAATTTGCTGGAGCTGTAATTTAGATCAGATTTTAGGCAACCAGAGCCATTTTTGTTGAGTGGATTCCAGCCTTATGTGTAACAGGCTTTGTAATTGGCTGGATAGAAATACACCAGATATCTGATGTCTGTGGCAGCACAGCTGATTCTGGGATCAGATTATTTGAGCTGAAACTCAAATGGTTTGAATTATGAAAAAATGTTTTCTTTTACTGCTCTGATGTAACAACATCCTTCCATAGTGGGCAAGCATGATTTGTCCCAAGCACTGTTCTCCCCAAGGCTGAGTGTTTGCCATTCTGTCCCATCTTCATCAAGAGCCTGCAATGGACTGCGTGTAC
>VYZP01077377.1:54466-112402 GCA_013400635.1 Hypocryptadius cinnamomeus | reverse complement strand
GCTGGAGGACACCAGTGGATGCTGAGGGTCTATGGCTAGCAGGGGTCCGGGTCCGTGGCTGTGGGGGACCAGTGGCTGCAGGGGAATGTGGAAATTCTGGGGACTCCCCAGCTCTGCAATGTTTCCTGGCTGGGGGGCACCAGTAGATGCCAGGGGGTCCATGGCTGCGGGGGGACAGGGAGATGTGGGGCTCAGTGGCTCCTGCAGGGCTCCGTGGGTGCTGGGGTGAGGAGGCAGGCACCGAGCCCCCCGGTGGGGGCAGGCAGAATCATCCCCCGGCATCCGGTGCCTGACGCAGCCCGGGCGGGAGGTGCCTTGTGGTGACAGCTCTCCCCACGTCCTGTCAGCGGGGACAGAGCCACCACCGCCGTGCCATGCCGGGGGGAACGGCCCTGAGTGCCTGGGCGCTGCTGGCCAGCCTGGCCCTGGCCAGCTGGGGGGTCCGAGGTGAGTCCGGAGGTGTGGGGGCAGCGGCCGGACACTTGCCGTGGTCCCTGGACATGGGGCTGGGAAGGAGCCCCAGGGCTTGGTGAGGTTTTCCAGCAGGGAAGGTTTGGAATGTCCACGGGGAAAAAGGAATCAGCGCAGGAGGGTGGGGGAGCCTGCTTTGCCCAGAGTTCTTTTGGGACAGCCTGATGGGGTGCCTCCTCCCCAGGAAGGAGCTCCGAGCTCTGCACTGCTGTTCATCACTCAGAGGTGAACTCTCTGCTCCCTTCTCCTTGCACAGGGCAGATACACGTGAAGGAATTCAGCGGGAAGGTGTTCCTGGAGTGTGTGCGAAACCAAGGCAACAACATCACGTGGTGGAGAGATGGGATCACTGTTGGGCACGAGGCACAGCTGGAACTGAGTGGGGTTTATGAGGACCCCAGGGGCCTCTACGTGTGTGAAACAGGGGGCGAAAGGACCAGCCTCCAGGTGCACTATCGCAGTAAGTGTTGCACTCCTGCTTTGCCAGAGCCAGAACTGCTTGGAGTGTTCACCCAAGCCAAGTCTTGAGGGAATTTCCCCTCATCTGGGAGTGTCTCCACTGGTTTGCTGCAGGTTCCTCTGCGTGTGGTGTCACTGTGACAGCCCTGCAGCCCTGTTCAGTGCCATGACCTGCTCCTCTGGCCCTGCCCTGGCTGTGGGGGGCACGTGGCAGCTTGTGGGTCCCACAGCAAACCCAGCTGCTCTGTTGGACTGGCAGAGCTGGCTGAGCCCTCTGGATGTGCCCCTGCCCTCAGTGTTTGTGTCCTTTTGGGCTTGCAGTGTGCCAGAACTGCATCGAGGTGGACGCTCCCACCATCTCAGGCATCGTCGTCGCCGACGTGGTGGCCACGCTGCTCCTGGCAGTGGCCGTGTACTGCATCACTGGCCACGACAGGGGACACACCTCGCGAGGTGAGGGACGGGAGCAACCCGAGGGCTGTGCCTGGCACCCCTGGGGGCTCTGTGTGGCACCCGGGGGCTGCAGCCAGCTCTTGGGTTTGTTTGGAAATGTTCCCCACATTGCCCATGGCTCCCTGGTCCCTGAGCTTGTCCTTCTTTCTTCCTTCAGCTTCTGACAAGCAGAACCTGCTCTCCAATGAGCTCTACCAGGTGAGTGTGGGGGCACCCCTGTGTGTGGGGCACCCCTGTGTGTGTGGGGACACCTTCAGCACTGCTGTGTGTGTGTGGGGACACCTTCAGCACCCCTGTGTGTGTGTGGGGACACCTTCAGCCCTGCTCTGTGTGTGTGGGGACACCTTCAGCCCCCCTGTGTGTTTGGGGACACCTTCAGCCCCCCTGTGTGTGTGTGGGGACACCTTCAACCCCTCAATGTGGAGAGGATCTTGTCAAAGGCTGACCCAGCTCGCCCTCCCAGGGCTGGGCAGGTACACTTTGGGCTCATGTCCCCTTTTTCCCCCCTGGCAGCCCCTGGGAGAGCGGGAGGAGGAGCAGTACAGCCGGCTGGCTCCCGCCCGTGCCCGCAAGTGAAGAGGAAGACTCTGACACTGCCTTCATCAGTGTGCTGCCTTTGCTTGGGGGTCCCTCCAGGGTGGGCTGCTTGCAGCCCTGTGCTCATTCCACACCTTTTGCACTTCTGTATTCCTGCCATTAAAGATGAGCCTGTCCCACGGGCTCCCTGCTCCATCTGCTGTGTCCAGCTCCTGGGGAGGGGGCACAGGGATGGGGTCTGGTCACTGGGAAGGGGCACAGGGATGGGATCTGGTCACTGGGAAGGGGCACAGGGATGGGATCTGGTCACTGGGAAGGGGCACAGGGATGGGATCTGGTCACTAGGAAGGTGCACACGGGGTGGGATTTGGGATGGCAAGGCAAGGTCTCCACTCCCCAGTCCCAAGCAGAAACAGCTCATGTGGTCTGAGTCCCCAAAAAGGGACACAGACACCAAACAGGGCCAGCCAGCATCACCTCACCCTGGAAGGACAAGGAAATATTCCCGTGGTGCAGGTAGGCACAGAGGCAGAGCTGCTGCCACTGGGTGGGTGCTGATCCTGCCCTGTGGGACCGCCCTGGCTGGACAAACGCTGGGGCACACTCAGACATTGATGTACCCCCAAAATGGTGGTAGCAGCACTGGGGTGTAGGAAAATTCAGGGCTTTTTTTAAGCAAAATTTAGGCCTGTACACCCAGAGCAAGTTTCTCCCAGCCCAGTGGTGGCTGAGCAGGGGTCCCTGCAGCAGCGCTGGCTCACAGAAGACGAGAGCCTGCGTGGGTTTGGAGCGCTGGGGGTGGGTTGTGCTGTGTGTATCTCTCCATCTCCCCGCTCGGCGTGGGGCCTGCTGTGGTAAACGAGCCCAGCTGTGCCTCTAAACCGCATCCTGGAGCTGCTGGGCTGCAGCTGAACCCCCCAGCCCTGCTCTGCTGCTGCTTCCTCTGCTCAGAGCTGCCTCAGCCAGGCTTCGAGCTGAAACAGGCACCAAAACAACCCACGGGCCCCTCTTAACCTGTGCCACGGCTGCACCCCCACTTGTGGGGGTTTACTGCCTGCAGGGCTGCAAATGGAGGCCAGGCTGTGAGGGGGAGAGCAGGACCAGGTCAGAGGCAAATCCCCCTGAGAAGGATCCGCTCTCAGCCCAGGGAACACCAGAAGCAAGTGGGGGCACTCAGGGCAGAAATTAAACCTGAGGGAAAAGCAGCAGGAGCAGAGGGAAGTGTGAGGGGAAAAGGAGACCAGGAAGCCCCAGTGAGGCTGCAGTCCTTTAATGAGAAGGAAATCTCTCGCCAATGTGCTCATTTCTGTTCCGGGCTGGCACACCCAAGCACACCCCAGGGTGGGACAGCACGTCCCTGTCCTGTGGCCACCTGGCTGAGCCCAGAATGCCAGAGGCTCAGCAGAGCTGCAGAGAGGTGGGAACAAGCTGGGCAGAAGCGTTTCCCCCAGAGCTGCTGGTTCCAGCTGCCATCACCGGAGTTTCAGATGCCCCTGGGTGCCAGGCCCGCGTACACCTCCCGCTGGCCCTTCCGGATGGGCTGTGGGGAGAGATGAGCAGAGATCCCGGGTCAGGAATCCTCTCCTGAGCCCACAGGGCATGGAGAAAAGCAGGGCAGAGCAGGGGCAGTGCCCAGGGAGCAGCAGCTCTGCCCCCACATAAATCCCCGTGGCAGCACCAGGGAAAGGGGCTGCACCCCCACCACCCTTTTCCCTTTTCCTGCCAGGAAATCTGGGAGCTTGGCTGGATGCTTCTTCAAGGATGGATGACCTGAAACAGCCCCAGCCCTGCTGTCCGTCCCCAGGGATGGAAAGGGACTGTCCTCACCTCATAGTCCGGGTTTGGGACAGGGGGAGGCCGCTGCATCTTCTGACCTGAAACAGAGGCACAGAGAGGGTGAATCCCTGGGGATTCCTGCCACAAGGGCCCTCCAGGCTGATCCCAGGGCGAGGCACACCATGGATCAACTCCCATGGATTTATCCTGAGCTCCTGAAGAGCCAACTGCTGCCAGGAGCTGCAGGGCTGCCTCCAGCACAGCGGCCTGGCAAATGGGTTCCATTGCAGCAGCCACCCCATCCCTGCACAGAGGCAGCCTGGAGAACACCCCTGGGAAGCAGGAGCATTGCCTGGAAGCTCGTGGCCAGCAGAGGATGCAATGAGGGTTTCCCTGGGTGCTCAGAGGGTGGCACGGGCAGCGGGGATGCCTGCCATGGCTCTCACCTCGTGGCCGACTGTCCCCAGCAGCGCTGGCTCGTCCCTTCCTGCCTTTGCTGAAGTAGTAGACCAGGATCAGCACGCCCAGGGTGATGAGGAGGTCTGCAGTGATGATCCCTGCCACGGTCAGGGCGTCCAGCTCCTCGCAGGTGGCACACACTGCAGGGATGAGGGCAGGGGATGCTCAGAGCCCTGGCCTGGCTCACCCGAGGGCTGGCACAGGGCTACGGGCAGCTGGGAAGGGGAAAAGGGAAGCTGAGGGGAAAGGGGAGAGCCCTTCTGCCAAAAAATGGGCTCTGGGACTGGCCTCAGCAGCACCACATTCACCCAGCACTGGAAACACAGTGTCAGCCCCAAAAGCTGCCACTGCAACGTGCAGGTGAGGGGGCTGCGCTCACCTTTGGCTTTCAGGTACAGCTGATGCTTCTTGTCCGAGGAACAGCTGAGGTTGGCAGGAGTGCTGTCATGGTCCTTTATAATGAACTTCCTCTCCTTGGTGTCCTGGATGTTCCCAAACAGGTACCACTGGATGTTCTCGTGCTCCAAGGGACACGTGATGGTCACCGTGGTGCCAGAAATCTCCACCAGGAATTCCCCTTGGGAAGACACACCAATGAGAAAGGAAGCCAAGGGCAAAAGTCAAATATTTCTACCTGGTTTTTAGTCTGATACAGTCTTTATATCTCCCTAAATACTAAAGAATATTGGTAAAATTCACTTACCCTCCAGTTCTTCATCTGCAAAACAAAAAACAAGGGGTGTTAAAAAATCATCTCACCATTGCCTCGCAGTGTTGGAAATGCCCAACACTGGTAATAATTAGAGACCAATTTCTCCAATCAGTAAGACCACTGTCAATTAATGAACAGTGAATTTTTCCTATCCTGCAATACTTTCAAAATTAAAATATTTCTATTTGACTTTTAGTCCTCACTTTTGAGGCATATTTGGGGGTTTTAGCATGATAAATAGTCAAGGATGGCAGTAAAATACACTTACCCTCCTGAGCTGTGGTGCCAGCTGCAAAAAAAATGAATAAGAAATGTTAAATAATTGAGCTTCAGATATCACACACCTTTCCTACTCCCAGGACATCCTTTCTGAGCTCAGCTGCTTGAAAGAGATGTTTATAATCCCACATTCATGCTGAAGGCATCAGAAATATTCTGGTGGTGAGACAGGATATTGTTGTGAACTTGGAGGCCATTTTCAACACCGCCTAACGCAGAATGGAAACTTGAATCATTTTCCGACCCAGCTCAGAAAAAGGGTTGTTATTGCAAGATGCAAACCCCGAAATTCTGCTTTATTATCATGGAGCAAACACTGCTGGGAAATCCTGGTAAGAACCTCTGTCCTCAGCAAGAGAACGGGCTGGAGAGCGGGGGCCTGATGTTGATTTAATGCTGTAAACCAGTTTATCTGTGTGGCTTTTCTGCCTTGTAGGAAACAACTTGCTCCATGAGAGGCTCTGGAGCTGGAATATTAAAGAAAGAGTTTTTAGGAGGTGTGAATCACATTTGTGTTCGTCCTTTTGCAAAAAGTAACATAAATAAGCGATTGCAAATTTGAATTCCACAGCGGACTTGGCTGGAGAGAAGGTGATCTGATGGTTTTTATTTTACATAGATACATTTAAATCTGGAAAAAGAACAGGCCACTGATAAACCACGTTTTCTGTCTTCACAAAGACTGGTATTTGCAGCACTTCGGCAGAGTAGTTGGAGTCTTGTAACGACTCTAAATGCATTACCTCGAACACTCATCTCTCCTCATTACCGGGCTCTTTAGAGCCTTTACAGGTACTCTGCACTTCATCCCAAACCAGGGGCATCCCAACTGCCTCGTGAGAACTGCCACCACACCCCTGATGTCCCACCACACCCCTGACATCCACCACACCCCTGACATCCCACCAAGCCCGAATCACTTACCCAGGATCACCAAACGCTTTGAGAAAAGGACGCGGATAAAGGATAAAACCAAAATTAGGAGTGTGGAACCTTTCAGCTCACACTGCACCGAGCTCCGACCCAGCTGCCTGAAGTTTGGGGACTCACCTGCACACAGCAGGAGCCCCAGGAGGGGCAGGCACTGCTCCAGCCTCATCCTCGTGTTCCTCCTCCTGCTGCTCCTCTCTACCACATCAGACTGGCATGGCTGTGGCAGGAAAAAACACGGTGGCTTTTCTAGAAAGAAGCCCAGGATTGTTTTTCCCAGAATTGCTACCGACCCGAGCAGGGCTGGGGGACTCACTCTTTCCAGAGCAGCCAAGGCAGACCCAGACACGTGAAATAAGCCCAGGTCAGGAAGTGCGGAGGCTCAAAATGTCTTCATGGGACGTCACTGCCAGCCAGGGGTGGCTGCTCTGCTGTGCACCAGCTCTGCAGGGCTCGGGACAGCTCCTGGAGCTGCCCTGGGAGCCGAGGAGAGAGAAACGAGCTGGAATCAGATTTGCCATCAGGACCTTCCCAACAGGGGAAGGGGTCCGTGCGTGAGAGCTTCAGAAACTCCAACTGCGGCAAACGACTTCTCGTGGAATCCCAGCATGGTTTGGGTGGGAAGGGACATTAAAGCCCATCCCATCCCACCCCTGCCATGGCAGGGACACCTTCCACTGTCCCAGGCTGCTCCAGCCCCATCCAGCCTGGCCTTGGGCACTGCCAGGGATCTAGGGGCAGCCCCAGCTGCTCTGGGCACCCTGTGCCAGGGCCTGCCCACCCTCCCAGGGCACAATTCCCAATTCCCAATATACCATCCGTCCCTGCCCTCTGGCAGTGTGAACCCATTCCCATTGTCCTACCCTACAGCTGCTGCCCAAGAGCCCCTCTCCACCTCCCCTGCAGGTCCCTCCAGGCACTGGCAGGTTGGAAGGAAGGAACCAGGAGCTCCACCCGAAGCTGAGCACCTCGAGCCCTGCACGGGCACAGAGCCGGGGCCATGGCCCCCTGCCCATCCCCTGCCCATCAGCCCCTCTCCAGGCCCTATCCCAGCGTTTTTGGGAGGTTCTCCCGCTCGGGCGCTCCCGGTGGAAGTGGCTGGCCCCACTAGAGGGGGCTCCTGGCCCGGCCAGCGCCACACGCAGGGGACGGTCCCTCCCAGCCGGGGCTTGGGGCTCGCACAGAGCCCGCGGCACCGGGCCAGGGCCGCTCCGGGCTCTGCTGCCCGCGGGGATGCTGGCAGTCATCACCGTTCGGTGATCCTGGGGAAGTGATTCGGGCTCGGCGGGATATCAGGGGTGTGGTGGCAGCTCCCACCTGGGCAGCTGGGATGCCCCGCTGGTTTGGGATGAAGTGCAGAGTACCTGTAAAGGCTCTAAAGGGACAGCGGGGGAGGCTGCTGTGCCCCATTTCCTTTATTGGGCTGCTCTCTTTGGCCGTCAGGGCTTTCTTTTCCTTATTTTCCGAGTAGAACACCAGAGAATTTAGGTTACTGGTGAGTGTGCCAGGGACGTGCTCTTCTCTTAAAAGTTGGAGTCCACATGTTTCGTAAAAAGATGAAGATTAGCAAAAGGCAAAGGTGGGAAGAGGGGCTGTTCCCAGCCCCGTGCAGAAACAGGATTAGGAAGTGGCAGCAAATTGGCTGCTAAACATTAAACACAACCTGAGCAAAGCCCCAGAGTGATAAATATTCACGGTGGGAGGAAATAAAAGGAGGCGATATGCTGGAATTGTAACTGAGTGGAAATCTGGGGAGATGAAGTGATGAAGGACTAACACGGGACCAAATCATTCCAGGGAAATGGAGATCCTTGGTGTCCCGGAGGCGTTAGCAGGGGTGTGTTGGCACACACAGGATTCCCTGTTCTGTTCTGGGGACAGTCCAGGGAGCTGACGGCCTCAGCGCTGTTTTTCCATCACCAAATCGCTGAAGGGAACCCCCCAAACACGCAGAGGTTGGGGCACCCTCCCCTTGCACTCCTGCAGGGGAAATCGGCACCAGGCACAACTGGAAGCAGTGACCTGGGATGACTTCTCGGGACGGATGGTGAACCAGACACAAACACTGCCACCCCAGTGATTTATGGCCCTCGAATGCAAACATCCTCATTTTGCCAACACACAGGCTCAGATTGGTTTCACACTCTCTCAACTGCCGCGTGTCGACTGCGGAATATTTTGTGTCCCGCGGAATTTCTCACCTGTGGGAATATGGCCGGGCTGGGCCCATTTCCCACCTGACTTTTCCCAGAACTTCCCAAGCTTGGGAAGTTGGCTACGACCAAGGAACGTTCAAATCACTTTAGGGTGGGTGTCTGTGCTTGGTGGGACCTTTCCATCCTCTGGGTGAGGGCCCGCACGGCGGCCACGGACTGCCAGTTTCGGGCTACTCTTTTTAGGATAGTTTGCAGGTTTTTTTGCCGAACAAATGGCCCTCATTCCTTCGAGCCACCTATGAACACCTCCAGGCAAGTGTTCTTTTACCTCCCACAAGAGGAGAGTGGTTTCGGGTGGCGGCTGGGAGGAGGAATGATTGCAACACCAAAGAGCAGGGGAATATGGGAGGGAGAAGAAATTAATCTTACCTTGGGAATCGCTGACTTACGGCAGGACTGAGCGGGGCTGGGCACACCTTGGCAAGGAGCGCGCCCTGGCTCGGGCAGGGGGAGCGCTCACCTTCCCTCGCAGGCCGAGCTGGGGACAAGGAATCTGCCCCGTCGTGCTGGGAAGACTTCGAGAAACTCATCTTTTAGCCGGTCACGGAGAAGCCGAAGAGGATTTGCCTTTGCAGCCCCGGCTTTGTCTCCCCGATGCGCGGCCGCGCCTGGCTGGGCGCTGCGCTCGTCCTTGGGGCGCAGCTCCGAGGTGAGGAAACCTGTCCCGGGCTGCCGCCCTCACTCCCCTCTTCCGATCCCTGAAATTACCCCCAAGGCTGAGCCTTTTCCCCGTCCTTGCTGCGATTTTTCCTGCGCGGGGTTGGCTGGAAGCGGCACGAAGCGGTTGGGTTTCTTCCCCAACAGGTTTGGGCGCATTCGGCAGGAAGAGCACCGATCTCCTCCCTGATTTCCTCCTCAGCTCCGCTTTCAACGTCTTTTTCCCTCCTGCCAGGAATCTGAACTTTACTCCCAGCCTTTCTTTCTTTTTTTTTTTTTTCCGCTACCTTTGTTCCTAAACAGTCAGGGATTGTCCAGGAGCTCCGGCTTCAGATCCTTTACACAGCAAAGGCTCCAGACTGACACGAAACTCACCTGAATTTTCAGTGGTTTATATCAAAACACCTGGATTTTAATAATAACACTCTTCCTTTCCCAAATGCGTCAGCACACGGATGTAACCTGCCTTGAAAAAAAACCATTTTATTCTTATTTCTCGCTTAATTCTTTTCAAGGAGTTTAAAATGAAAAGATTAGGCACCGACAGAGCAACGTGATCTCTGTCAATGAGGTTTGTCACGTGTGAATACTCTCAATGCTTTGGCATTCCAAGTCTTTTCCCCTTTGAGATAAGGAATTATTTGGAAGGAAGTATTTAGTCATAAATTACTTCCAAATACGTCTTTATTTTGAAGCTATATTTTACAACCCTATATAAGCTTTTTTTTTTGCTTGAATCACACTGGGGTGAGTTATCTTCCTAATGTGACAGGATATTGATATTTTCTATTTCATTCACCAGCAAATCATTAATTTTTCTTATTTTTCATTTTCCTCCTCTCTTTTCCTTGCTCTCCCTCCTTGCTGGTTGTCCCTCTTCCAGGGGAGCATCGAGTGAGCGATGCTCACGTATTTTTAAAGCAGCAGCCATGGTGGTCGTGGGGATGTTTCTTGGAAAAGCAAATCCACATTTACCTTGAGGATTTCCTCTAGACCTGACTGAATTTACCTGCAGTTGCCCAGCTGGGCTATAAAGCCTCTAAAACTGGCTCTGGATATACCAGCAAGAGCAGTTTCACCGTGGTGTGCACGAGGCTGAGTAGAAAGTGTAGAAAGAGACGTTCCAGCATGGGAAATAGCAATTATTGGGTGGGTTCAGCCCAGTTTGAAAGGGTTTTTCTGAAGAAATCTGCGGGACTACCCCCCTTGGAATGCCTGAGACGCTCAGGTGGTCCCTTGCCAGCACAGATAAGGCTCCCAGGGAGCTAAAGCTGATAAGAGCAGCGATGAGCTCACTCAGGACAGTGATTTCCCTCTCTGTTTGCCCTGCAGCGCTGTGGCTGGCGGCAGCAGTGGAAGTTCACACTGCCAAGGAGGTGGTGGCCGTGAACGGGACCAACCAGCGGCTGAAATGCACCTTCTCCAGCAGCAGCCCCGTGAGCCAGCAGCTCTCAGTGAGCTGGAACTTCCAGCCTGAGGACCTGAGCGCTCATGAGCCGGTGAGTGAGATCTCCGTGCTCCCTTCCAGGGGCTCCCCTCACCCCAAAACCCAGCACTGGGTGAGCAGTGAGTGGGTACAGACACACCCAAAAGCCACAGGTACACCTGGGCCTTCGTCATTTGCAGTGATTAATCCGAGTCCTGTTTATAGACCCTGCCTAAAAAACACTCTCGTGTTTAGTTTTGGGTGGTCAGGTTAAAATATTTGTGGCTTTACAAAGCTGGACCTGTTGACACCAGGGCTGAGCCCTGTCTTAGGTGACATCCTGCACCCGATGAGACTTCAGGAATCTCCCAGGTCCCTTCCAACCCAGGCCATTGGATGTTCCTGTGCCTTTTGCAGGTATTTTACTACCTGAAGGAGCCCTACGAGCCCCCCTCGGGAAGGTTTAAAGATCGAGTCACCTGGGACGGGAACATTGAGCGTCAGGATGTTTCCATCATGGTCTGGAACCTGAAGCCCAGTGACAACGGGACCTTCACCTGCCAGGTGACAAACTGGCCAGACGTCTATGGCACCATCGGGGAGGTGCGACTCCGGGTTGTGCAGAAAGGTGAGAGGCCAAGAAACCCCCCAGAGCTCGTGTGGGTTTAAGCAGAGTGGCATTCTTTTAGGAAAAAAATTTTCACCGAAAGAATAATAAAGCACTGGAATGCTCTTCCCAGAGAGGTGGTGGAATCACCATCTCTGGATGTGTTAAAAAAAGACTGGACGTGGCACTTGGTGCTACAGTCTAGATTCTGAGTTGAGGTGTTAGGGCATAGGTTGGACTTGGTGATCTTAGAGGTCTCTTCCAACCTCAATATTCTGTCATTCTGTGTGATTCTGTGATTCTTCCACCCCTGGGAAAAAAGTGGCAGAAAGGGGTGGTAAGCAGAAAGCACGAGGGGGAAAGAGGAGCCTGAGGAAAGGTTTTATTGACAGATACAGGACCCCAGCCTCGTTCCTCCTGTGTGCCCCCCTGCTTCATTCCTCTGTCTCTCCCCACGCAGTGAGCTTCTCAGAAATCCATTTCCTGGCCGTGGCCATCGGGTCTGCCTCTGTGCTGATGATCATCGTGGTGACAGCCGTGATCATCTGCCGGCAGCGCCGCAGGAAGGCGCGAGACAGGAGAGACCGGAGGCTGGAGGCGGCAGACACCGAGCGGTGAGGGCACGGCAGGGGGGACTCCTGGGACAGCTTGGAATTTATCTCCACGGCCCTTCTGAATTCTTGGCTAGGACCCTGCACGGATGCAAAACTGCCGACCCAATTAGCGATAATTGGCTGCGTGCAGGCAGAACTGAGCCCCAGGGCAGACAAGCTCTGGAGTCCTCATCTGGATCTTGCCCTTCTCAGTGGCTCCTCACTCAGAAGGATGCAGCTGCTGAGGTGGTGGCAGGCAGATGACCACCCCGAGCTGTGGTCACCACTCGTGTGGCACACTCACCATGTCACCTTGGGTGTGCTCTGTGTGATTCAGGACATCCTGCTGCTCTGCCTGACACTGATTTGGGCTTTTTTTCTCTTTTTTTTCCCTCCCATTTTTATAACAGTAAAGAAAAGGAGAGCCTGAAGATGGGGGAAGAAAAGGAACCCATTCCATTGGAAGATTAAAGGTCTTTGCTGGTGCGCACAATGCAGGTACCCGACCAAACCTTCTCTAATTAATGTCTCAGTGCTCCTGTGGACTCTCCAAGACATTCCCTCGGGTATTTCCCTGCTGTTCACAGTCAGAAGTGAGGCCACAGTCACACTTTGCTGTTGAGGATCCTTCAGAGACAGCTGAACAATCCCTGAACAATCACAGCCTTTTAATGTACAAGAGATTTCTCCACCCTCGTGTTGAGGAGCATTTGTAGGAAAGGCATTGTTGCTGCTTTCCATGGCATTCCTGCTTTGTAGATGAAGAGGAATGAATAACTTCCCTTTTGTCATCTTAGAATCTGCTTTTTGATTACTTTAACCTTTATTGTTTTAAAATTGCAGCAGGAAGTCTGGCACTGTTTCCACATTCATTGTCTTTGCTTAAACGTGTCAGCACAAATTTTACGCACAGTTTCTGAGGTCAGCAGTTGCCTCTATTATTTTGGTTTTTGACAATGACCCTGAGTAATGGATGTTTGTTTTTCTTACAATCTTTCTTCTCAGGTGCTTCCAAAGCAGCTGGTGAAAGCTTGTAATTTGGGGTGTTAGAACAAAGCTGGATTACAGACGCCCCACGCTGCCGGTGTGGAACCTCTGCTCAACCTGAAAGTCTTGCATGGAAAGAGGGTGACTTTACATGAGCTGTGAATTCCCTCCAGTGAAGCAAAGCAGGAGGATCTTGCCCCATGAACAAAGAACTTGCCTTCATCTTCTCACCTGTGGAAAGGGAGCACAGCTTCTCTGGAAGATGAAAGTGCTGAGACTGACTGAACGGAGGGCTGGGAGGTGTTTGAGCAGATGCACTCCTGCACCTTAGAAACCACAACGTGCCTTTGTGCTGCCCTGGTTTTATTCCCTGAGACTCCTCCCTGGCATCCTGAGAAGGAAGACTGAGCAGTGAGGTCTCAGCTGGTACATAAACGTCCTTGGAATCCCTTTTCTACGTTAGATGGACAGAGCTAGAGCTGGGCAAGGTCTGCTGTTTGTTATCAGGGGTGACATTCACCAGCCAGGGTGGTTTGCACGTCCTTCTCTGGCAGCTTTGGGAGAATTTGGGGACTGAGGAGAGTTTTCTGCCTGGGTTCAGCAGCTCCCCCCGTTCCCATTCCCACTCTTGCTATCCCAGTGCTCCCCTCTGTTCCCCAAAACTGGAACCCACGGAGTTCTAACGGTGTCTAACCAGTCCCAAACCGATCCTGTTACAGTATTTACCCAGCCCCAAATCACAGCATTGGCCTGTTTGTTTGTAGAGTGTCTTTATGGCTTTATAACCTGGGAAGTGCCAGCGTTCCCTGGCTCTTCCCTGGCTGTTTTCATTTGCACTCACCTGTGTTGTAAATAAAGGCACCTTGCTGAGAGCTGTGCTGGTGTGGAGTGGGCTGTGACCTGGGGACCCCTGACACCTCAAATGAGCAGATTTGCACTGTTTGTCCCCAAAATCAGATTTGTTACCCGGTGTGCAACAAACCAATAATGAAATACTTCAGGGAGACATTGATTATTGATTTCAGAGGAGCCCAAGCCCGGGTGCTTGGTGGTGTCCCACAAATCCAGCACATCCACTGGACTTTTACCACCATTATTTGTGCACAGAATTCAGAGTTAGTAACTCTCCAAGTCCAAGCCTTCTCTTACGATGGGTTATTAATTCCCACACAAGTTGTGTCACCCCAGCCAACTTCTGCCCCTGCTCAGGGACAGACTCTTCACTTGGCTGGGGTCTTTTTGACCTGTAGGTGTGATTTTTGGTATTATAACCGAGCTAGTTCAGCTCTAGGACATAAAAACCTCAGGTGTTTAGCCCAGTTAGCAATGTGCACACAGACACACATCAGCATCTTGATTTATTACATCCCTAAGACTTGTGTGTTCCAGGGTGTCCTTGGCTAAGGGATGAAGCTGCTCCCTGTTCCCTGGCTTAGGTCTCTTTATTTGTCCTGATTGTGCTTGAAAATCTACAAAGATCTCACAGCGAGGAACATCCTGACTTAATAATGTAATCCTGGCACATTCCTCGTTTTGTGGCACTCAAAAAAAACCCCCAAAGCTCAGCGAGCGGGCTGGCAGTGACAGATGACAGGAGCTGCTCGGGGATTTGGGGACAACCGCGGTGGCCGCGCCGGACCTTTCCCAGCAGGGCTGCCCAGGTGTGCCCAGGTGTTCCCTCCCAGGTGTGCCCAGGTGCTTCTTCCCAGGTGTTCCCAGCTATACCCAGGTGTTCCCTCCCAGGTGTACCCTGGTGTTCCCACCCAGGTGCTCCCTCCCAGGTGTACCCAGGTGCTCCCTCCCAGGTGTTCCCTCCCAGGTGTACCCTGGTGTTCCCACCCAGGTGCTCCCTCCCAGGTGTGCCCAGATGTTCCCTCCCAGGTGTTCCCAGGTATACCCAGCTGCTCCCTCACAAGTGTATGCAGGTGTTCCCACCCAGATGTTCCCAGGTGTTCCCACCCAGATGTTCCCAGGTGTGCCCAGGTGTTCCCACCCAGGTGTACCCAGACCTACCCAGGCGCCGCGGCCATTTCGGGGCTGCCCCGCCCTCACCTGCGCCAGGTGAGCGCCATGTTCCGGGGCTGAGCCCGGCCGGGATGCGGCGCCCAGGGGCGGCGGGGGCCGGCGGCCGCCTCCTCCTCCTCCTCCTGCCGCGGGGGGCTCTGCTGCTGCTCGGTAACGGGGGGCTCCAGGGGCCGGGAAGGGATGGACGGGACGGGAGCGGCGGTGCCCGGGGGTCCCGCGTCGGAACCGGGCCGGCAGCCCTCCGGATGCGGCTCCGGCGGCCGTGAGTGGTCCCCGGGCAGGGGGAGGCTCGGGAAGGGTGGTCCCGGTACTCGGGGGAAGGGGGGAAGCTCGGGAAGAGCCGTCCCGGAGCGGTGGGAGGCTCGGGCAAAGGTGTGCCCGGAGCGGCGGATGTCCCGGGGCGGAGGGAGACTCGGGAACGGCCGGAGATGAACGGGGCAGGAGCGGCTGCGCGCCCTGGAAACAAGAACTGAAAGCATTTACTGCTCTGTGGGGACTTTTGACCCGGTGCGTGTGAATTCAGGCGCTGTGGCCAGAACCGCAGAGCAGAATTGCTTCAAGTCCCTAAAGCTGGTACTTGGTAACTCGTCAGAGACCCAGCTGATTCCATTTCTCAGCTCCTTGTCTCCAAATCTAAACATCCGTGCTGGTGCTGCCCCGGTACGTCTTTGGAGGCGGTTCCAGTCCCACGGAGAACAGGGCAGGGAAGTTTTCTGCTTTCCTGCAAAGTTCAGTGCTGGGGAGAGAGTCAGCGCTGTGCTTTAGTCCCTGAATTCTGGCTGACCTGCACACGTGTTGGTATTTTTGGGACAATTTTGCACCTCTCAGGTAGCAAGGAATGAATCCCTGCCTTTTGTGCCTGTTCCATCAGGTGTCTGCAATGCTCTTTCCCTGGAAATTAAAGCCAGCCCTAAAGTCCGAGCTTTTGTGGGTGAGCAAGCGCTGCTGAAATGCTCCTTCAAATCCAGCTCCCCCATCACGGAGAGCCTGCAGGTGGACTGGACCTACCGGCCCCTCACTGGGGGCCAGATGGAGACCGTAGGTGGAACAGGGCCAGGCCTCTGGGCATGCTGAAAATCGGAATTTTCTGTTTGCTTTGCTGGGCTGCTGCCTCACTTTGCGGTTTGGGTTCTCATTGTTGCCTTCTTCCCATTGTAAAATTCCTTTTGTGTTCTCTGGGGGGAAAAAATATTCTAGGCAAATACAAAATGGCATAATAATGATAAAGTAGATAAATTTAGGGGGTTGTCACAATTGCTGCACTGTGCACTGCACAGGATAGCTGTAAAGATTCAGTTGGTAGCTTTATTTCTCTAACATGTGAAATATTCTTCCTGACTTCTTAATGTGTCATTATTCCTTTCTTTTTACAATGCAAAATTCCTTTATTTTTGAAATGCAAAAGCAGTTCCCTCTGTGTGTTTTATTGCTGTATTACTGCCTTTCCCTCCTTGCAGATTTTTCATTATCAGTCCGTCCCACACCCCACAACAGGGGGGAGGTTCAAGGACAGGATATTCTGGGTTGGGAATGTTGCCAATGGTGATGCCTCCATCGCCATCCTAAGCCCAGTGCTCAGTGACAACGGGACATTCATCTGCAGCGTGAAGAACCCTCCAGATGTTTATCACAACATTCCCCAGACCGTGCTGGTGGTTACAGAGCGGGGTAAGGCTCCCTGCCCTCGGTTTGGCCTCCCCCCTGTGACAAGAGCTGCTTTGTGGCATCTTGGAATTCTGAGCATCACGTGGGAAATGCTCCCTGGACTTCCACGCTGGAGTTTCAGCAGGGGTTGCCTCAGCCCCACTCTCTGAGCTCAGTACTTTGTGAACTGCTGAATTGATTTGGGGCAGGAAGGGACGGGAGGAGCTGTGGTGACAGCAGAAATCAAAAGTGTCCCTTTGTTCAGAAGTTTCAGCCTCCGCAAATTGTGCCAGAACAAGTTAAACATTGAGGAAACGCTGCCCTAAAAATAATCTCCACATCAGCAGCGCTGATTGTCAGTACCAATTTCCTCATCTGCCCTGCGTGCCAGCCCTGCCCCAAATTCCCAGCTCAGCCGTGCTGATGGAACTGTGCCGTGCCTTCCCCTGCAGCTCCCTCCAGCTGAGCCTGGGCTGGGCNACAGATTTGGGGACCTCAGGTTTGGGGACAGGAGCCCCACAGATTTGGGGACCTCAGGTTTGGGGACAGTATCCCTGCAGATTTGGGGACCACAGGTGTGGGGACAGGAGCCTCACAGGTGTGTAGATAGGATCCCCACAGATTTGGGGACCTCAGGTTTGGGGACAGGATCCCCGCAGATTTGGGGACCACAGGTGTGGGGACAGGAGCCTCACAGGTGTGTAGATAGGATCCCCACAGATTTGGGGACCACAGGTGTGGGGACAGGAGCCCTGCAGATGTGGGGACAGGCTGTTTCCAGCCTGCCAGCCCTGTGTCTCACGTGGAAGGGCCACCAGGCTGTGCCCTGGCTGGTGTTTGTCCCAGAGGCTCAGCCAAGCCGTGCCTCGCTGTGTTTCAGGCCTGGCCTTCCAGCTGAGCTCAGCTGCTCTGCTGTCCATCCTGGTGTTCCTGCCTTCTGCCCTCGTGGTCATTCTGCTGCTGGTGAGGATGGGGAGGAAATTCCGGGTGCTGAAGGAGAAAGGAAAATGTGGCTACAAGAAATCCTCCATCGAAGTGTCTGATGAGTAAGTCCTGGCTGGAGCCTGTATTTCCACTTTGGGGTGTTGGCTCAGGGATGATTTCCCCACTGTCCTTCAGCATAAACCGAGTGCACTTCAGTCACTGGTGTCTGCTGCTCACCCAGCAGGCAGAAAGCTTTGGGAAATCCTCGAGCTGGAGCACAGACCAAGTGCTGCACATCCCCTTTTTGCTGCCATTCGTGTGAGGAATGCCATAGAACTGAGGCAGTTTGGGGTCAGACATATTTCACTTCTGTAATGAGGTTTATTTGAGCCTGAGTCAGCAGGATGTTTTGCATGTGTGTGCTTTGTGTGCTGCATTTTGGGGCGAAGTCCCCAGAACAGCAGAATAAACCCAATAATGCTGCCTGTGATGGTCTGAGCAGGGATGCCAGGTGCTGAATGAGCCTTGGAGACTGAACTCCCTTCTGCTCAACTCCTTGCACAATGATTTTTTTTTACTGCAGTCTTTTAGTGTTTTGATTGGGGCTATAAGATTTGCCAGCCAAAAAACAACTTCTGTTTTAATCTTTGTGGCACTGAAGTGCCACCTTCAAAATGAGGCATCTGGCAGCTTTCAGTCCTTTTGGCTTTGCTGTGCTGGCTTAAAGGCTTTTCCTCACCATGAAAAACCTTCAGTTCTGTGTGGTACCACCAGAATTCACAGTCCAGAGGAGGCACTGGAGTGTCTGGAGGGAAAGTCCAACCTGATGCTGTGCTTTCCCTGCAGGCCTGAGCCCTCAGACACCGCTGGCTGTGGGGGGAAGCTCAAGCAGTGGTGCCTGAACTGCGTGGTAAGTGAAAGTTGGTGTTTTCACAGCGGTTTTGCCAACTTGGGTGCTCAAAGGAGGTGCTGAGAGCAGCAGGTAGAGTGTCCCAACACCTCTGGATGTCCGAGGCTGTCCCAAAGGCTCCTCAGAGCTTCCCCCAGCTGCAGGGAGTGAGAGCTGCTGGTGGTACTGCTGGGGAAGCTGTCATGAGATCCATCAACCTGATTTTTTCTGGACTTGATTGAATCAAAGCTGTCATTTTGAGATGACAAACTAGGGTTGAAGTGCCAGCTGCTGTGGGGCTTCTTCAGGGGCTCTGCACGAGCAGCTTGGGGTTGGCAGTGCTGTGGTGGGGAAGGCAGGCAGTGACCCCCCAGCCCTCTGTGTTTCTGCAGAGCTGCTGGAGATCTTCCTCCTTCCACCTCGTTTTCATTCCGGCAGAGCATTGCTAAACCCTCTCGGTTTGTTTGTTTGTTTGTTCCTCCTTTTTGTTTGTCGTGCTCCCTGAAGTGGTGGCTGCCTTCTAATTCTGCTGCCTCCTCCCCAGCCCAGCAGCACCTGCTGTTAATAACCGGTATGTGTGCTCCGGCCCCTGAGTGCTTTTGCCACCTGCTGCCCTTGTTTTGTGTGAGTCCTGCGCGCTGGAATGGGCAGCCACATTCCAGAGTAATGCCCAATTCGAGAGGGCTTTCATTCTTTCGGTGTCCTACAGGGCACATTTCCCCTGGGGCACCTTTGCCTCTCCTGCACACGCTCAGGACGTGAGTTAAGGAGTGAGTTAAATATGTGTTGCTTGATTCACTCTCCTAATGCCAGTGATTTTAACCATGCCCGAGCCTTCAGACAGGCGTGTGCTGATGGTTTCTATTAGATGCAGGATGAAAAACAGGCAATTACGTAAGTTGTGCATAAAATATTTACAGTTGTGCATTAGACACGGCAGGCACAGAGCTGCGGTGCTGGGAACGAGGTTTTGGAGAGGTGGGGGAAGCAGAAAACGCCTTGTGCCACAGCAACCAGGGGCTTCTAAAAGTGGGTGAAAAGCAATAGTTGGTGCTGCTCAGGGCTGTCTCTGCAGGCTTGTGCTGCACTTTCTGGTTCATCTTTACCTGCTGCTTCTCTTAAAATGCATTTCACCTGTGGGTTGCACGTTGATTGTGTCTGGGAGAAGTCAAACAGATTTTGTGCATTTATATTTATTTATTTGTATTTATATTTATACTCATACCAGTGGTTTTGCAAGTCCTCTGGCTTGTTCAAGCACAGCAGGATTTTTGGGAAGCATTTAGGCTCTTGCCAGAAGCCCAGCCAGGCTCAGCCCTTGGCTGAACTCATGGTTTGGTTCATTTCTTCACACATAATCTCAGTTTCTCTCCACATTCCCTGTTTAGGACACGGATGAGGAAGATCCCTACTGACTGAAGCTGTGGAAAAAGACTAAAATTACAGCACTGAAAATCATGGTTAGACCCTTCCAGAGGCTGCTGGCTAACCAGTGCAGATTGAAGGACGTTCTCTGCTCTTGGTGGATTGGAGGAATAATGCTGATGGGATAATTCACTTCTATTCAAGCACAAAATAACGATTTTCTAAAAATCTTTATTGGGGAAAAGAAAATCTCTTGCCCTCAGATCTGTGGGACCCAGAAAAGCCCCAGGGCCTACAGTGCCAATGTGCCTTGGTTTTCCTGCAAGTTGCTTTGGTTCATTGGTTTGGTTTTTTGGTGACATCTCTCTTTTGCTGAGCCCTGGAAATCCAGCTTTTTGAAGTAAAGGCTGCTCCAGCTCTCTGGGCACTGCCAAGGTTTATTCTCAGGTTTTTGGAACATGCTGACTCACGCCAGTTTGATGAAGTGATATCTGGCATCCTCTGTGCTGGAGTGAAGAGAACCTACTGCTTTTGAAGTATTTTTAAATTTTTTTTTATTCAGCTGCATCACTGTGTACCGCTCCTTCTACTTGTAGAAGCAAAACACAATTCATAGAAAACAATTCTTTTTTTTCTTTTTTGAGATCAGAAATGCAAATGGGGACTCTGTTTCTGGGGACACACAACCCCATCTACCTCAGCCATGGACTGAAGCACTGCCCAAAGGAATGTTCTCTTTGCAGTAGTTGTTTTCTTCCTCCCTTCTTCTAGGACCTGTTTTAGGGAAATGGTTCATTGTGCAGCATTACTTCCCCCCATGAAGGGCATTTCCTCTTTCACCAGCCTTGCCCACACACAAATGGCAGAGAGCAGTGGAATTCATTTACTCGATCCCTAAAAAGCTGCTTTCTTTCTGTATCAGTCAAATATTCTCCTTTTACAGATGTGCTCCAGGTTTACTGCTGATTTTGCTGTGCAATTACCAATAAATTGCATTATTCCATTCTGGGCTGTGGGTCTCTTTATTTGGCTAAATACAGCTGAAACCATAAAACTGCCATGCTGAGGTGGAAAAACTGTTGTTTGATGATGGGTAAAGGTTTTCAGGGAGTAGATTTAACCCTAAAGAGGACAAGCACCAGGCCCCCCTCTCTGTAGCTTTCAGGTGTGGTGAAGCTCTCCCTGAGAAGTAGGTCAGCTGTAGATCTGTGCCTGCAGATAAATACATTTTCCCCTGTCTACTATAAAGCAATATTTCAAGTGTTTGTGCTCCCTGGTGACACAACATCTCTGTCAGCCAAACTTTCCTGGGAAAGGCTGCTGGGGGCTCCCACAGCCCGGGGGAAGTGGCTTTGCTGTTCCCCTCTCAGCACTCACGGCTTCCCCTGGGGAACCAAAGGCTTTTTTTTGCTGCCAAATGCTGCATTTCAGCTCTGCCTCCTTGGCCATGAGTCTGCTGGATCCTGGGAAATATTCCTGGTGCAAAGCTGAGCTGCCACCTTGGAGCTGTGAATGGTGCTGAGATTTCTCTTCCTCTGCCACCCATATGGAGATTTCTTGGTGTGGTGATGCATACAAGTGGAGATATTATAAAAGAAAGGCCTTAGAAAATCAGGCCAAAGTTACCTAAAATCAGGCTAAATTACCAGCTGGCCTGATACTTCTAAGTGCAGCTAGCTCCTAAGTTCTCATAAGTTAACCAAGCAACCTATTCCAGTAAGGAAAACAGGCTGCACTTGTAATAACAAGAAATTTGTCCTGTGAGAGTCAATGAACAAAATATGTAAACAACCCAAGAACAGAGAGATTTGACGGAAAGGTAAAATGCCATTCACCAACCAATGAATGGAGCAAGGAGACTGCTACAACTTGCAATTGGAACTGAACGTGGGGGCTGTGAAAAATGAGTTATGTGAGTAAAGAAGGGCTTTTCTGCATGAAAAAAATGAGTCCTGTCTGCTTTATTGCAGCAGTGTGCCATCGGAGCCACTGATACTGGAATGGGGAGAGGGGATACTGGAGTGGAGAGAGGGGATACTGGAGTGGGGAGAGGGGATACTGGAGTGGGGAGAGGGGATACTGGAGTGGAGAGAGGGGATACTGGAATGGGGAACAGGAGCTGCTCTGGTGTTTCAAGGAAAGAGGAAGGGTGAGAATGGGCTTTCAAAGTGGCCAGGGGGGTTGCAGCAGAGGCAAATCAGTGGTGTGTGTTTCAGAAGGAGGTAGCTGCCTGTGCTGGGCCAGGCAGGTTCAGGGCCCTGGCAGCCCCAGGAGGAAGGCACAGCCACGTCACCCGTGCTGCTGCTGCTGCCCCACTGGGACAGGATCCAGGGTGCAGCACTGACAGTTCTCTCAGCAGCTCTGGTCCCCAAAAGAACGCAGGAGGGAGCACAGGGTGTGTGCCAGGAACCTCCGTGTCCTGGACTGGTCATCGTGACTGGTCAGACCAGTCCCTCACCTGGGCCTGAGCCCCAGCTCTCCCTGTCAGGTGCCTCCTGGAGCTGCCCCATCGCCCCTCTCATGCAGATGCATCTGCAGCTGGTTTCCCCTCTCTGTTGCACATCCTGATTTGTTGTTCTGCTGTTCTGCTTCCTCTTGCATGTGAAAGTGACCATCAAACCTGCCAAGAAAACCTTGCATATGCAACCTCCAGATGATTTAGCAACTGATTCAGATATTCCGAATTCAGACACTGAATCAGCTGCTGGAAAACACGCAGGACTAGCTAGTGGACTTTTCCAGGCCACTCTAGGTGAGTAATTTTTGCTGTAATTTTTATTTCTGGATTTTTTTTTCTTTTTTTTTTCCTGAGAAGATTACTAGGGGAGAGAAGTGCTGTTGGCCCAGGTGCCATGTGCAAAAGCAGGGGGATGTGAAGGCCATGTGGTGGCTGTGCCCCTTTTCCCCCAGCCTGTTTGGGAGAGGTGGTTTGGATGTGTCAGCGCTGGCACACACAGCAGCCTGGTGAGTGGGTGCTGGCTCCAGCTGGTGCCTCCCAGCACCCTCTCCCTGCTGTGTGTCACAGGGGGAGACCCTGCAAAAAATGTGTTCCCAGCCAGGACCAGAAATCCTCCTCGAAACCAGGGCAATAAATCCAGCAAGGACCTGGTGGCAAATACAGCCCAAAGCCCCAGGAGCTTTGGGAGGTTCTGGGTACAGAAATCTCAGCTTTCTGCAGTCAAACAGGACTGGGTTTGAGCTGGCTGCTGTTTTGGCTGCTGCAGGGGGGTGTTCCTGGGAGGTGCAGCTCTGCAGGTTTTGGCAGTGTCTCTGGGAAAGAGGGGTGCTGTGCCTGCTGCCCTGAGCTGTGCTGAGGGCCCTGGGGCCGAGCAGGAGCTGTGTTTGTAGGTCGGCTGTGCAGCGAAGTGTGTCACGGCAGAGCTGCACAGGGCACGGCAAAGCACGCAAAAACCCAGCCCAGAGGGGTGCTGTGTTTGGAGAGGCAGATGGCAGAGAATTCCAGAAGGTTTGCTGCCACTTCTCTGGATTTTTTGTTTGTGGAAAGGGCAGGGTGATGAAGGTACAAAGCTGTAGTGATTTTCTCAGCCTAGAACTGGTCCAAGGGTCCCCAGCAGCTGATTCTGGGTCTGGAATCCCTGTCTGAGCCTCTCACTTGCACAGTGAAGCAGAATGAGAGAAGCCACCAAAATGCCAGAGATGATTCACCTCTTGTCTTCCTATTTCTATTTCAATTTCATTTCTGCAGTATTGGAAAGGACCTGCTGTAATGGTAACCCCAATTGCAGCTTCACATGAGGGCTCTGGGGCAGGAGAGCTGCTCTCAGTAACCACTCACCCTTAAATGCAGGGCACAGCTGGGAGTCGTGGAGCAGGGACAGGGCAGCAGGGTGCTGACCCCTGCCTTCCTTGGGACACTGCCTGGCACGCTCCTGGTGGTGGCAGCCAGTCCTTCCCTGGGCTGCAGGATAAATCTACAACGTGCAGAAAGGAGATGTCAACTTTGTCCTGAGGGATGTGGAGCAGGTCGAGCTGAATCCAGAGATCAGATGTGGCACTGCTCCAGCAGAGGCTCTCACGGCGTGCAGCACCCAGGGGCAAGGATTAGGTCTGGAGTAGGGGGTCTTGTTTTAGGACCCAACTCGTCTGATGAGCAGAGTCAACCTGTGAACATCTCAGCTGAAACATCAGAGGCTCGACCCCTAAACCACCGGAAAGAATCGTGGCTTACTTAGAGGAAAAGATGAGGGGGCTGAGCCCTCTCCCCCACCTTCGCTCTTCCTTTCCAGGCTCAGGTGGTCTCACAAACCAGAGCCCTGTCTCTGCCCTCTGTGCTGTGCTGACTTCCAGCCTCCCAGCCTTGGAGGTTGCACACCAGAGTCTTCCTCTGACCTTGAGCTGGCTGCCAGTCCTTGGTGTCCTGCCCCAGGGGACACTGGAGCATGTGTCACCTGTGCTGTTCTTTTCAGAGGGAGATGAAGGTGTTGCTGAGCCTGGCCCTGGTGCTGACATGGCTGGGTAAGCTCTAAGTTTTATTCCCCTCTGCTTTCCCCTCTGCCTTTGCTCTCAGACTCATCAGTGTCTCTCCTCCTGCGGTGAGAACCCCGTGGAGCTGCTCCTCTCCTGGGTGCCAGTCCCTCTCTGGCCCTGCGTGTGCTGCATCTCCCCCTCCTGCAGACCTCCCCTGTAAACAGGCTGCAAACTGCACTGCCATCCCTGGATGTGCCCTGTGTTGAGGCTCCGAGGCTTTGAAAGGAGCAGAACTGCTTCACCAAGTCTAAATACAGGGAGAGGTTCCCAAGGTATTGATTTTGGCTCTGCTCGAGGCAGGCAGCTCCCTTGGTCTTCTCCGCTGGCAAATATTTGTCATTTTCAGCTCCTCAGCTGGTCAAGACCAACAGAACTTGTTTGGGAAGCTGCAGCACTTTGCATTCATTATTTACAGGGCTTCAGACAAACACTTGGTGCTTGGCCAGGGCCCAGCCCTTGGTGGTTGTGGACAGGCTGGGCACAGTGGCTCAGCCATGAGGACGAGCGTACCTGTCTGAGCAGCTCCCCTGAGCTGAATCAGCTCAGCCAGCTCTCAGCAAACAGCACTAGAGCCTCAGCCTCCCCTTGCAGGGCCACTGCAGGCTGGGGCAGGTGGGGCTGACGAGCTCCAGTGATGTTTTCTGCCCCACTTGTTTCAGAGACTCTTTTAGTAGAGAGAAGACCTTTAATCCCCTTCCTGCCGCACACTTGCAGCCCTGTCAGCCGCAGCTGCCTCGTGCAGGTTGTCGGCTCTGTGCCCTTTGATGTTCCCCAGGTTTGCTTTTTTCCCTCTGTCCAGCTACTCTAGAAACACCAAGCTGTGGTTACGTGGCCAGACAAGCACAAGCCCAGGTCTGGAGCCTGTGAGCAAAGGGGAAGGAAGCCAAATGGGCAGCGAGAGAGGAACTGAAATTCATGTGAAGCGCTCGAATCGCCCCTGGCCTGGTAGAGATGAGAGCAGCACAGGTTCTCCCAGCCTGTGAGTCACAGGCACAGCCCCGCAGGAGCTGCAGGCTTTGGCTCCGAGGCGTGGAGGGCAGGGGTTGTGCTTCCCAACTCCCCTTCGGCTGCATCACAGGCAGCAGCCCTTGGTGTGGCGGCAGGAGGATGAGCTGCCCCACATCCCAGGCACGCCAGGAGCAGGGGTCAGGCTCGGGCTGGGCCTCTGCCCCGGTCAGGGCGGTGAGCCCCAGGCTTCCCTGGAGAGCAGAGAGCGATGGGGACAGGCAGGCTGCAGCTGGCCGTCCTCCCTGGGCTCATCCTGCTGTCCTTGTCCCCGGCAGGGCGGTGCAGCAGGGCTGCCGGGGTGTTCACGGAGCCCCAGCTCCGAGCTAGGGCTGGCGACTCCGTGCTGCTGCAGTGCCTCTTCCTGGACCCCGACAGCAAGGGATGGACCCTGCACAAGGTGGACTGGCTGCACAAGGCAGGAGCTGGCACCCAGGTGGGTCAGGACGGGGCTGGCACGAGAGGGGACATGGGACCAGTGGCAGGGAAGGGAGGGCGAGGCAGCCATGGGGAGGCAGCTGTGGGGAAGCAGCCCTGGAGAGGCTGTGGGGAAGCAGCTGTGGGGAAGCAGCCCTGGAGAGGCTGTGGGGGAGCCCATCATGGTCACCAGGCCACGAAGAGAGGAAGTTTCCATGAGAGGAAGAAGGGTGCCCGTGTGGGGGCAGTTCCCTCAGCAGAGGGGCAGCTCCACTCCGGGTGCTGCATCCTGGGGCTTTCCCTGAGAGTGCCGGGCTCTGGGCGAGGAGAACAGCCCACGGGACAGGAAGAAAGTGTGAACTGAGAGCTCTTGAGGAGGGACGGGCACCTGTCATCCTGCACCTGACATCCCACACCTGCCCTGGCAGGAGGAGGTGGTGTTTTTTTACTACAGCAACCACGGCGTCCCCGCGGGCCGCTTCAAGAACCGGGTGCAGTGGCAGGGGAACATCTCCCGCTGGGACGGCTCCATCCTGCTGCAGGACCTGCGTCTCAACGACAGCGGCACCTACGAGTGCGAGCTGCGGCTGCTGGAGACCAGCAGCGTCTTCAGGAGCCGCACGGTGCTGCTCGTCAGCCCCGCGGTACCCAGAGGTGCGCGATGCTCCCTGCCCGCCGCCTCCCGGGGCTGCCCCGCCTCTGGGGGTCCCCGCGGTGCCATCCCCGCCTCGGTGTCCCCCCGCAGGTGCCGAGGATGCCGCGTCCCCGAGAGACTCCGGGTTCTGGCCGGCCGTGGTGGGCTGTGGCTGCGTGGCCGTGGTGGTGGCGTTCCTGGCCGGGCTCTGCGTGAGGAAGAGGTAAAAACGCTGCTCTGGGTTTAGGGGGTGAGGAAGCAGCTCCCTGCAGCCCTTCCTCCCTGGCCAGGCTTTGCCCCGGTGCTCGCAGGTGCGAGGGTTCAGCTCCGCAGGTGTGGGGTGCCAGCCTCCTGCTGCCATCTAGTGTCACCGTGCCCCGGCCGTGTCCCCTCGGCTCCCAAACCTCCTGGGCTGTGCCAGCAGCACGGATAGCCTGGCCCGGGCGTGTGCTAAGGGGTGTCAGTGTCCCGGGAGAGGGAGGGAGGGACGGGAGGAGCGGGTGATGCTTCTGGCCGGAGGTGACACTGCTGCTGCCTTCCTTCCCTCGAGGTTTGCAAGCGTCACAGCCCTGGAGAGGATGGGGAAGAGCAGCAGCAAGGGCAAAGCAGAGGTGAGAGCTGAGGCTGGAGGGGTCACTGGGGCTGGGTGTGCGGGCTCAGGGCTGGGGGGGCCAGGGAGGGGATCCCACCCTGCCCAGGTACCAGGGGCCGTTTGCTGGCCAGCTCCAGCCATGGCTCTTGCAGCTTGCCCTGTGGCTGGGCTCAGGCAGCCCCTGTGTGTCTGGGGGCTGCTCAGTCCCAAACAGCCTGATCTGCCCCTCGCAGGAAGCACTTTACTCCTCAATCCCTGGAGCTGAGGTGCCCAAGGCTGAGCAGGAAGCAAAGAAGAAGAGGAGAGCTGAGGACACGTACGTAACCATGGTGAGGAGCTGCAGCAGGCGTGGTGGGGCCCCCACACCACTGCCCCCCTCGCCAGGGCCACGGCACCCAGGGCCTCACTCCCTGTGCCAGACCCCAGCATCTCGTGCCCCCTGCCCCCTCCAAACTGACCCTGGGACTCGTGGTGAGGCTCACACCTTGTCCCTTGCTCCCTGCAGCACCCGTCTCACTGCCGGGACAACGGCGTCTACGTGGAGCTGGCCAAGAGAGCCATCCCATCAGAATGGATGGCAGAGGAGACCCAGGGCCATGGACAGAGCCAGGAGCCCCACAACAGGCCAGAGGAGGCACTTCCTCAGCCCCCAGAGCAGCAGAAATAGCTGTGCTGTGGGATGGCAGCCCCTTTCCAGGCGTGTCCAGGACGCCTTTGTCCCTCTGAGGACTGAGAACTGGTGACACGTCACTGTGTGCCCCGTGCCAGGGCACTGCTGGGGCACAGCCCACCCCAGATGTCTGCAGGGGACCAGGGGACCCCTGTCCCTCCAGCTCTTTCCCCCTGGACTCGAGAGAGTGGGCACAGCCCCACGCTCCAGCTCTGGCCCAGGATGAGGATCCCCAAGGGGGGAGATGCAGCAGGAGCCTTCACAGTATTTTTCTGTAGATAATAAAACTCAGGGAGTCTTCCCTGATGCTGTCTTCGTTTTACCTCCAGCCTAAGCATGTGATGTCCAAGTGTGCCAAAATCTGCCTGGCCCAGGGCCTGGGAGCCCCTGAACCCATGTGCAGCCTGGCACGGGGCATCTGCCAGCCCCGCTGGCTCCAGGCGGCAGCAAAGCCAAACGGGCCAAAAAAGGGGTCCCTTGGCAGCAGGATGGGGACTGAGGGGAGCAGGACAGACCCAGGGCAGTGGGGACCCCCCGTGTGTCCCCTGGCCATGGGTGAGCAGCCGGTGATGGGCAGCGCTGCCCGGGGGGAGCCCAGCCGCCCCTCCCGGGGCCCCGGGGCAGCGCCTGGGCGGGCGCTGGCGCTGCTCCCGCTCTATCTCTGGGTGCCGGGCGCTATCTCTGGTGCCGGGCGCTATCTATAGATGTTTGACACCTCCAGGTGCGGAGGGAGCCGGGACCCTCCACCTCCCACCGCTGCCGGCTCACTGCAGCGCCGCGCTGCGCTCCTTGGTTCTCGTTGACACCCTGCTCTCTTTTCCCGCAGGCAGCCGCGGGGCCGAATTTAGGAGGAACCAGCCCCCGGAGCTGGGCGTGGGGGGTCGGGGGATCGCACAGGGCCTTTGTAGGGTCGTGGCAGCCGTAGCAGCGGAGCAGAGCGGGCTTTGTCCGCCCAGGACGGGTGGCAAAGTGCTGTGCGTGCAGTGTTTGCTGAGCAGAGCTGCTGGGACACTGCCGTGCCTCCTCTCCCGGCTGTCCTGCTGCCCCTCCTGGTTGTGGTCAGGCAGCAGAGCCCTTCTGCATCCCTCCCCTCTGCATCCCTCCTGCCTCCCCGGCTCTGCTGCACAGGAGCCACGGTGTGCCCTGGCTCTGGGGCATCCCTCGCCTCTGTCCCCAGGGATGCTGTCCCAGCAAACGCCACCACGCCGTGTCCCGGGGCCTGAGCAGCGCTGTCACTGCCTCTCTGGGCTCCAGGAGGTCACTCCTTGTCTTGCTGCCCCCATCCCTGCAGCTGGAACCCAGGTGTGGGGCCCAGGGCCCAAAGGATCCCTTGGTGATGCAAAGGGGAGCAGGGACTTCCTCCAGCCCTGCTGCTGCTGGGCAGAGCCTCCCGGTCCCGGGGCTGGGAGAGGAGAGCTGTTATCCCGGGAGAAGAGGCTGCTGGAGAAGGGGAAGGAGCCTGCAGCAGTTTGGCAGCCCTGGGAAGTGATGGAGCTGTCCAGGAGTGGGCAGGTGACCAGGAGCACCTCTACCTGCTGCAGCCTACCTGGGGCATCCTGGCTGAGCTGCTCAGGTCCCTCTGCTGCTGCCAGCCTGGAGCAGCCCCTCTGCCCTCTGCCTGCCTTCGGGAGGGCATTTCCACCCCTCCTGGGCCCCCTGGGCTCTCCACAACGGGAACTGCTGCCGTGGGTGGTGTGAGCAGGGCTGGCCACCAGCCTCCAGCGGGGCACAGGGGACACTCCTGCATGTCCCCACCGCACCCGGGGGCTCAGAACCCACCGTGTGCCGCAGCCCGTGCACAGAGCACGGAGCCGGCAGTGCCAGGAGCTGTCGCCTGCAGTTCAGGGGAAAATTTTTCCGCCCTCCCACTCCGGCGGCTGCAATCCACCAACCACAGCATTTACTGCTTTTTTTCGCCCCAGCACCGCTCCAGCCATATTGGGCTGTGGGGAGAAAGCGGCTCTAATGTTCTATGTCACCTGCAAATAACCCGGGCGTTCGAAAAAGCACCTCCACCACCTCCACAATCCACACCAACACCACGTCCTCTCCACACACAAAAGTCCGTCAAAATGAGCCCGGAAGCCTGGCTCCCGCAGCCCACCTTGTTCCTCACTGGTCTCACCTTGCTCCTCTCGCTGGGTAAGTGTCGGCTTGAGCCCCCTTGCATGTGCCCAGGTGGGGAGGCAGCCGTGTCCCCGGCCAGGAGCCCCTGCCCGTGTGCCACCCCGGGCGGCGCCGTGCCGCAGGGATGGGGACGGAGGTGGTCTGGTGTGCACCCTGCGGAGAGCCACCAGCCAGGGTGACCTGCTTTCGGGCGGGGTGGGGGCTCTGGTGCCACTGCATCACCTAAAAACGCCCTGCATCCCGGGCGTGGAGCACAGAGCCCTTTGCATGCCGGGCAGGGGAGCGGGCTGCCGTGGGGACAGGGCTGTGCTGCCAGGTGGGCTGTGCTGCCTTGTGGCTGTCCTTTGGGGTGCTGGCAGTGGGCTGTGCTGCCTTGTGGCTGTCCTTTGGGGTGCTGGCAGTGGGCTGTGCTGCCTTGTGGCTGTCCTTTGGGGTGCTGGCAGTGGGCTGTGCTGCCTTGTGGCTGTCCTTTGGAGTGCTGGCAGTGGGCTGTGCTGCCTTGTGGCTGTCCTGTGGGTGCTGCAGGGGTGCTGTGGCTGTGGCTGTGGCTGTCCTGTGGGTTCTGCAGGGGTGCTGTGGCTGTGGCTGTCCTGTGGGTGCTGCAGGGGTGCTGTGGCTGTGGCTGTGGCTGTCCCCGGGCCGGTGGCCGTGCTGTGGCCGTGCTCTGTGCGTGCCCCGCGGCAGCAGCAGCAGCAGCAGCAGCGCTGTGTCAGCAGCTCCGCGGCCGCATCGATCGCTCCTCTGAAGTGCTGTCCCGGAGCTCCTGCCGGGCTGCTTGTCCCCGAGGAGGGAGCCTGGGAAAGGAGGGTACAACACCTGGTCAGGGCTGCTGTAGTTGTCCCCCCAGCCTGGGTGCAGCATGACGGAGCGTTGGGAGCCTGCGCAGCGCCGCAGGACACGGCCTGGACGGTCCCTGGGGTTCTAGGGGTTTCTTCCCCCACCTTTGTTGTCCTCCAGGGCTGAGTGCCTGGCTAGTGGCAAAGTTTGGACCCACTTGGGTGCCCCTAGGTCCTGCCAGGCCATGGTGTCCCTGCTTGGGGTGGTGACAGGTTTGCTGCTGGTGGCACCTCATCCCTCTGTAGAGCCCTGAGGACCCAGGACAAGGCCAGGTCACCCATCTGCAGGCACACAGGGCCCCGTGTGAGGGGCACTCAGACAATGCAGGGATCCCCTCCAACCATTCTTGCTGGGACAGGCCAGCTCCTGGCTCTTCTCTCCCATCCCTGCAAGGTTTTCTTGGAGGCATCAAAGGTGGTGGCTGCCACGGGGCAGCAAGGCTGTGACACTGCCTCGGGACACTTCTTCCTGCCTTGGGTGCTGTGACCCATCCCCATGCACCAGCTGTGCCCATCCCTGTGTCCCTGAGCCCTGTGGGAGCCCTCCCTGCTCTGGGGCTGGATGGGGGGTGTCCCCATGGCTGCCAGCACAGCCAGGAGCCATCCCAGGGCTTGGCCATACCCAGGGGCACCGTTCTGCCCCCAGGAGCTTCAGGGTGCTGCTGGTTCCCAGCTGGCAGTGGGAGCTGCTCAGCACAGCTGTACCTGCAGCTCGGGCAAGGCTCCTGTCCCTGGCTGCAGAGCCTGGCCCCTTTCCTGCCCTGCTTGCAGGCGGAGCGCAGCAGCCAGCGGAGCAGCCCTGACATGCGCCCAGCTTGGCTTCGGCAAGAAGGTTTGAGAGCAAAGAGCAGCAGCCCAAGGGGAGAGGTGAGGTGATCATTAAAGCACCTGGTGGCAGTGTCCCTGTGCCTGCCCTGTAGGGTGTCACGGCCCCCCCAGGACACTCTGGTCCCTCCCAGGGCTCGCTGTCCCCGTGTCCCTGTGCTTCTCAGGGCCTGGCCTGGTGTTTGCAGCCAGCTTAGCTGCACAGGATTCTGCTCCCTTTGCCCAGCCTGGGGACAGATGCAGGTGCTGGGTTTGGGTGCTGCTGAGGGGAGCTGCAGGGAAGGAGTGGAGGAGGCAGCAGGGCACAGACATCCCATCCCTGCCCCCTCCCCAGGTGAGTCCTGCCCTGCCAGCTGCACCAGGTACTGCCCCTCTTTCTGAGCAAGGCCAGGCATCAGGGACTGGCCCTGTTCCCCCAGCAGAGACCTGGATCTCGCTCTGGTCATTCCCAGCTGGAGAATCCTTGCGTGGGCACTGCTGGCAGGAGAAAGCCTCTGCATTCCCCGGGAGCCCCGGGGCCGGCCCTGGCAGATGCCAGCCCTCACTGCCGCCGTAGCTGTGTCCTGCTGGCAATGCGATGTGATGAGCTCAGCCATAATTTGCGTGTGGCTGTGGCGCCGGCCCCGCGTGCTGACGCTGCAGCCTCGCACAGCGCCATCGATCCCGCAGCAGCACAGCCTCGGGGGACAGCCGGGAGCAGGGCTGGCCTGCAGGCAGCATTCAGCACCGGCATGGCACAGGAGGGTCGTCAGCCCTGGCAGAGCAGGGACGATGCTCTGCCTGAGCAGCCCAGGGACGGTGCCCGGGCTGCTCCCCTTGTTCCTGCTGGGCAGGGAAATTCCGGTCCCGGCTGGATGCAGAGTGTGTGGGTGTGCCTGGAAGGCAATGCCAGGCCCCGGGGAGAGCTCTGTGCAGGCAGGGCAGCACGGGGACATGGGCTCAGCTGCCAGGGTGGCTGCCTGTGACACCCCCAAATCCATCTGCATTCGGCAGCGCCCCCAAGGCTGGGCATGGAGGTCATGGCCCCTGCCATCATCAATGCCCTGAATGGCTCCTCTGTGAAGCTCTCCTGCACCTTCAACTCCTGCTACAAGGTGGAGAACAAGCAGTTTTCCCTCAACTGGACGTACCAGGAGTGCAGTAACTGCTCGGAGGAGCTGGTGAGTCTCGCTGGGGATCTGCTGGGGTCCTGGGGCCAGCTCAAGGGGTGTTGCTCGGGGTTTCTTACAGGGCAGCATGTGCAGGGAGGGAGTCCCTGCCTGGGAAACGAGCCCGTGGGGTGCCACACGCTGCCTCACCTGCTGTCCCCGTGGCTGCCCAGTTCCTGCAGTTCCGCACCAAGATCATGAACAAGCAGCTGGACCGCTTCGGGAACCGCGTGGAGTTCACCGGCAACCCCGCCAAGTACGACGTGTCCTTCACCCTGAAAAACGTGCAGCTGGAGGACGAGGGCACCTACAACTGCTACGTCCTGAACCCCCCGGACCGGCACCGGGGCCACGGCAAGATCAGCCTGAAGGTGCTCACCAAAGGTCAGTGGTGCCCCGTGCTGGGGGCACCCACTGGGGCAGGGCTTGCTCGCAGAGCCCCGCCTGTCCCCACGGCCGCTGCGTGCCCTGAGCCCGTGCCCTGTGTCCCCAGAGCCCCCGAAGCACGACTCGACGGTGGCCGTGATCGTGGGCGCCTCCGTGGGCGGCTTCTTGGCCGTGGTGATCCTGGTGCTGATGGTGGTGAAATGCGTGCGCCGGAAAAAGCAGCAGCGGCTCAACACGGATGACCAGAAGACAGAGGAGGAAGGGAAGACGGACGGCGAAGGCAACCCGGATGAGGGCACCAAGTAAAGGCCCCCTGCCCGCCCCTCCTCCTGTCCCCTGTACAGTGTCACCCCCTTGATGTGCTTCCCAGAGCAAGGATTTCTGTCTCCCCAGAGCATCCCTCCTTCCATCCAAACACCCAACCCAGCCTGGAGCAGGGCGCAGAGAGAAGGTCCCTGGAGCCTGGCTGTGCTGGGCAGAGCTGGGGAGGGGGGCTGAAGCCCCTGAGGCTGAGCTGGGACCAGCCTGTCCCCTGCTCTGAGTGCCAGTGTTGTGAGGAGGTGCTGGGGACAGGCTGGGGTGGGTGAGGGGGGACCTGTGCAGCCCCCACACACGGAGGGACTGGAGCAGGGGGTGCCAGGAGGGACAGAGGGGTCTGGGCAGCCCCGTGCCCCATTGTCTGCTCTCTGTCCCAGTAGACATTGTGAGCAGGGGCCAGCAGTCTGCCCTTGGGGTCAGGGCTCATCCCGAGGTTCTCCTGCTGTGCCCGGGCCACTGGCACTGCTGTTCCCATCCCGAGGGATCCCGATAGCTGCCAGTCTCCTCCTTGCAAGCTCGTGCTCCTCAGGGACTGTCCCGGGCTGCTCAGAAGTCAGTGGCCAAGGCCATGAGCCCAGCCAGTGTCTTGGAGCTTTGCAGTGTTTTGGAGCCATTAACAGCCCTGGGTGTGCGAGGGACGGACCCTTCTGCCTCTCGGGCTGGTTTTGGGTCTGAGCATCTCAGCCCAAGGTGCTGGGCTGACTTTTTTGTGCTAGTTTCCTTCTTGGGGAGGGTGATTATGGTGGAAAATGTCCTGCTGATGTCACACTGGGGCGGTGGGGAGTGCTGGGGTGAGGCTACTCGGGACGAGGAGCTGCTGAAAGGGAGAGGAGCTTTTGGGCACAACAGCAGGCCCAGAGTCAGGACAGCTCTGTCACCCTGGAGCAGCCGTGCGATGCTGAGACTGCCTCCTCCAGCCTCCCCGCAGAGCACTGCACACTGTAACTGCCATGGCAATGCACTGCCAGCGTGCCCAGCCCCGTGTGCCACCTGCCTCACCTGGCAGGTGAGCTGTGCTGGCTGCAGCACCGGGGGTTCAGGCAGGGAATGACCCAGGGCAGTGTCCCCTATGGCACCAGGCCTGAGCTTTTTTCCTCCCGTGGCTGCCAGGAGGGGGACAGTGCCCGGAGCCACAGGGGACACTGCCCAGGGACAGGTGATGGAGGTCCTGTCACCCACGAGCAGCACTGCCAGGGGAGAAGGGACACCTTTGCCACGTCCCTGTGTAGGTGCCATCCTGGCATCAGGCCCCAGGGATGGCTGGACAGCTGTGCCCTCCCCGCTCTGCCCCATCGCTTCCCACCCCGGCCCCATCCCACTCCACCCCGCTGGGCTCCACGCTGCTCCCCTCCCATCCGCAGCAGGAATGTGCCGTGTCCCACGCCTGCCTCCCTTCTCTGGGCCCTGCTGCCCGGGGAGGGCCGGGCTGTCCCCACCCTGCACAGTGCCAGCGGTGCCGCAGGGCTCCCGCGCCACTTTCTGCCAGAGCTGGGCTGTCCCCGGCTCCCGGCGGGCTAAGCCAGCGCCTCGGGGTCACCGAGGCCTCTGAGTGTTGCACACGACCAGCCTTGCATCTGCCTTTCATTTCTTTTCGTGCACTATCCTTGGATTGCAACTTGCCGATGCATCTGTCTGTAGCTAGCTGTGCCCAGCAGAGCTGACAAACACAGACCTGTACACACAGGAGGGGCTGCTCTGCCTCGGCCGTGCGCCTTCCCCTGGGCTTCTCTGGCCGAGCGCTCTGCCGAGTGTGGGATGTTTTTATTGCTCTTTGTACAGTCGAACAAACAAAAGAACAACAAAACACCGACTTTGCCCTCGATGCTTTTGTGCCGCAGCCTGGAGGGGCAGGACAGGCCCCTCACCTGCTCTGCCTGGGGGGATGAGCCTGCTCCGGAGTGGAGCTTGGTCCTGCTGGGGTGTTTTGGGTGCTGAGGGAACCCAGGGCACCCTGTGTGTCCACAGGTCTGTCCTCGGGAGGTGGCACAGAGCCAGGGCAGTGTTGGGGGTGGGAGCAGGGCCCTTGCTGCCCCAGCCTTCCCTCAGGGAGATTCCAGGGGTGCCCCACACCTACTGTGGGGCTTCCAGGACCTGTGGCCTGTCAGCCTCTCCACCTGTGCTCCTCAGAGAGCTGGGATTGATGGCTGCTCGTGGCAGGTAAGGCTCAGCAGGCTCCAGCAGAGCCCAGGGCACGCACTGGGTGATGGACACCCGTAACCGGCTGTTCTCCCTGTCCAGCAACGCCGTGGGGGTGCTCCGGAGCAGCACGACACAACTGGGGCACACTTAATGGGCACATCCATCAGCTCAGCCACCGTGGAGACACGAGGGGAGCTCTGAGAGCCGCCCTCCACCCTGCCTCTCCCTGCTGCCCTTCACTCCGGGCTGCCAAGCACCGGTGCATCCCAATTCCTCACACAGGCAGGGTCTGGCCCCAAGGCACTGCCACCACCTCTTTCCACCTTCCAGCCCTGCCTTGCCCCTTCCCCAGCCCCCTACTCTGCTCAGCCCACCACATTCCCAGCAGCAGTGCCAGTGGGATGAGCTCTCCCAGTGTCCCTGTCCCTGTCCCTGCCGGGCGCTGTGCCCTGGGCACCTCAGCGTGGGGTCAGCGCTGCGGAAAACTTCCAGCTCCCCGTGGCACCTCTCCCTCTCTGAGGAAGGGCACCCAAACCACGTCCCCTGTCCTGCTGACACAGTCCTGCAGCTCTGGGGAGTGCAGCAAATCGATCCCTGGGAACAACTTTGCCATGCAGGGAGGAGCAGCTCCCCGGAGGAGGACGTGGGGTTATCCCCACCCAGCTTCAGGGGTCAATACAGCCACGGGCAAAGGGGGTGGGGGACCCCTCGGCACTTTTAGGATGCTCATTAGAATGTTTTTGGCAAAAAAACTTGAGGAGAGCAGTGGGATCACAGAGGAGACCCCGTGGGACACAACAAGGGTGAGTTCTCCTCACTGCAGGGGACTGAGGGCAGTGACAGAACCCCCCAGCACTGGGGCTTCACAGATTCTCCAGAACCATGGGCATTCCTTGTTACAGAACACTGACATTTCCCAGAGCCAGGTGGGATTACAGGTGTTAAAGAGCAAGAGAGAGGGTGGGAGGTGGCAGGGACCTCTGCCTGGTCCTGTGCAGTCACAGGGGACTGCTGGGGTGTCTCAGGGAGAGCCCAGAGCCACAGTCCCTGCAACGCTGCCCTGCGCCCGGGGCTGGGAAGTAAAGAGGGGCACCTGGAAAGGGAACAGCCTGGGGCAGTGAGGGGTGTGAAGGGCAGCTCTGGGGGACACAATAGCGAGGGTCCGGTGGGGGTGGCCTCGGGCTCTGCCGGGTCAGGATCAAACTTTCTCCTGGGATACAGCAGGGTTGCCTCAGCGATCCTTGCAGATGCTCTGCAGTGGCTGCCGGGGGACACGGCCGCTCTTCCCCTGCGTGTTTAAAGAGCCGGAGGAAGGGGGTGAGGAACCTGTGCGCTCCGGAGGGCAGGCAGCTCCGCGGGCGGGGGCGAGCAGGCAGCGGCAGCGCAGGGAGAGGGGAAAGCACCGCTCCGAGGGAGAGCTGCGGGCAGCCGAGAGCTGGAATGACAAAAGCAGCCAGGTACTCACCCGCAGTCTGTGCCCGGGACTTCTCGTTCAGCTTCCAGCCCGGCCGGTCCGTCCCAGCCAGGACAGTCCTGCAGAGCCTGATCGCTGCGGTGCCTCCTGCCCACTGCCGGCTGCCGGGATGCCAGGCCACCTTGTCTTTTAAAGGTCACAGACAGAGGACCTTGCAGTAAATATAAGGTGCTGATGGGAAGCTCAGTTCCAGCGTTGCCACCTCCTCCTCCCCCTCCATCGGCAGGAGGGCTCTGCCTGCTCCGGCTCCGGGAGCACAGCATCGTCTGGCTCGGGCAGGCTTGGGAGGAGGCTGGGGCTGTCCTCCGGGGGCAGCGCCTGGCAGGATGCTCCAGGGCAGCCGGGGCCAGCGCTGTGCCTGCTGCGCTGGAGCTGCAGCCCAACTGCTCCGCTCAGCCCTACCTGGTCGGTAGCCACGTGGAGGGAGGCAGGAGCCCTCCTCGGAGAGCAGCAGCCTGGCATTTTAACCCTCCCAGCTCCGCCAGAGCAAGGTGAGAGGGACTGAGGGTGCACAGGCAGCCACCGTGCCCCCGGCAGGCTGTGAGCCAGCTGGCAGCACCCTGAGCCCTCCTTCCTGTCCCCCGGGAGGTGACAGTGTCCGAGCACAGGGTGCTCGCCTTCCCTGAAAGCAGACGCAGCAGCCGGCTGCTGGGCTCAGCAGAACAAGTTTCCGCTGAGCCGCAGGAGCCCCGGGTCCCACGCCGGACATCCGTGTCCTGCCGAAATGCCAGGGCCAGCTGCTGCCGGTGCCCTTCCCGTCACAGCACGGGCCAGGCTGGGGACAGCAGAGCCCTGCCCGGCCCGCGGCAGTGGCAGCTGTCCCACGGGATCGGTCGGCCGAGGAGACCGGTTGGAGCTGCCGAGTGTGACAGCTCCATCAGGCGCTGGTGACAGCCAGCGTCCCGCTGCCAGCCCCGGGGCTGCGTGGGCACAGCTGCCCCGGGCATGCGGGGGATGCCAGGCAGCCACCCTGCTCAGCAGGGAGACGTGGCTGCAGGGCCGTGTCAGCACGGAATGAGCTGGGTGCCCACCTGCCCAGTGCACCCCATTTGTGCCAGTGCCCACTGGAGCTCTGTCGTATTTACTGGCCAAGCCTCGCAGCCGGGTTTCCCAACCTTCCTGCCTCCAGAAGGATTTAGGGCTCTGCTGGCAAGATTCTCAGTGGCAGTTTAGCCAAATGCGTCCCAGCTTGCATCCCAAATGCAAGCAAACTTGGCAGGGACCTGAGCATCCCGGGAGAGGCTCCTCCACGCCTTCCCCTGCACCAGGGGAAGGATGCTGCTCTTCCAGGTCCTGTGTGCTGCATGCTGGCCTCAAACTCACCTGCACCTGTGCCTCTGGCCCCAGCAGCCACCAGACATCCCTGAAGGGGTGACAGGCGTCCCTGCAGCCCCGAGCATCCCTCTGCCTGCCCTCTCACAATTAGTGATGCTCCAGGAAACGCTGCGCTCCTCCTCCCGTCCCCACACAGCGCCTGCGGCACCGCTCCCCTCGCTGTGTCCATCACCTCGCTGTGTCCATCACCTCCCTGTGTCCATCACCTCGCTGTGTCCATCACCTCTCTGTGTCCATCACCTCCCTGTGTCCATCACCTCCCTGTGTCTATCACCTCCCTGTGTCCATTAGCTCCCTGAATCCATCCCCTCCCTGAATCCATCCCCTCTCTGAATCCTTCCTCTCCCTGAATCGATCCCCTCTCTGAATCGATCCCTTCCCTGAATCCATCCCTTCTCTGAATCCATCCTTTCCCTGAATCCATCCCCTCCCTGAGTGCATCCCCTCCCTGAATCCACCCCCTCTCTGAATCCATCCCCTCCCTGAATCCATCCCCTCCCTGAATCCCTCCCCTCCCTGAATCCCTCCCCGCCGCCCGCCAAGGCACCTTCTGCTGCATCAGCAGAGCCGTGCACGCCGCTCCCGCAGCGCCGGCTGCCAGCGCTGCCCTGCCCGCTCCGCCGGTATTTTTCCTGCCTCTCTTGCCAGCTCTGCAGCCCTAACGCCTCAACCCACAGGCACTGCTGGCATCCTCTCAGGCTCCCCTGGGATGTCCCCGTGCCCTGCAAAGCCTCTGCTTCCCCTCCTCTCTGCTGCTTCGTGCTGCGGGCCGGGAGAGCTGCAGAGGGGGCGGGATGGGGATGGGGAGCCTTAAGGTGCCCTGAAGGTGACAGGCTGTGGCACCTTAGACGTGCAGGCAGCATCCCTGCAGGTGAGCTGCTCTCACACCCAAAAACCAATCAATCCAGTTCGGGGAAGCCATGCCTGGTCCCCGGGGTGAGTTTTGCTAGGACGTGTGCCCTGTGTCACTGCAGCCCAGAGGAAAATTCAGCGCCGTTCCTGCTCCAGGAGTGCGGCAGCACCTCCTCCCCTTCCCGCCGTGGCTGTTTTGGGACGCGTCACCTCCCGCAAGCGCTGCTCTGGGCGCGGGCTCGCTGCCTAATGGACCTGGGCACGGAGGTGAGGCTCTGCCTGCCCGCACCACGCCCCGGGGCTTCCATTAGGAGAGCCCCCGCGGCCTAATGGATGCGAGAAAAGGTGGCTGAGACGGGAACTTTTGTGCAGATAATTATCCCGGAACAAGATCACGGTGAGAAAAATAGGTTCTGAGTGTTCCTTTTAGCACCGGGCGGGTCCCTCTGCAGCCATCGGGGCCTGGCTTTGCAGCCCACCTGTGTCTGCTGTCTGTCTCGGGGATGGAGGGCAGGGTCACCTGGTGTCACACTGCTGAGGTGCCCCGAAGGAGAGAGGAGCCCCAGCCTTGTCCTGTTTTGCTGTCCTGGGAAGCCACTGGCCTTAGTGGCACTTTGGGCCCAGGGCAACACCAGCCCAGTGTTTCCAGGCCACCACAGAATCACTGAGGTTGGAAAAAACCTCTAAGATCAAGCCCAACTATTAACCCAGCCCTGCCAAGACCATCACTAAATCACGTCTCCAAGTGGTACAGCCATATTGTTTTTTGAACTCTTCCAGGGTTGGTGACTCCACCACTGCCCTGGGCAGCCTGTGCCAGGGCTGGACAACCCTTTCAGTGAAGAAATCTTCCCTAAAATCCAACCTAAACCTCCCCTGGCACAGCTTGAGGCCGTTTCCTTTTGTCCTGTCATTTGTTACCTGGGAGAAAAGCCCGACCCCCACCTGGCTCCACCCTCCTGTCAGGGAGTTGCGACAGCGAGAAGGTCCCCTCGAGCCTCCTTTTCTCCAGTTTAAACCCCCCAGCTCCCTCGGCCTCTCCTCATCCGACTGGTTCTCCAGCCCCTTCTCTTGACACACTCCATCACCTCAATGTCCTTCTTTCGAGGGGCCCAAAACCGCGCCCAGGATTCGGGATGCGGCTTCATCAGTGCCGAGCCCAGGGGGACCGTCCCTGCCCCGGTCCAGGGAGCGCTCCCCGATGCCCCGGGCTGGCGGATGCGCGGGTGGATGCGCGGGGGGATGCGGAGGAGCGCGGAGGAGCGCGGAGGAGCGCGGAGGAGGGCTCAGCGCAGCCCCGCCCGGCGCGGCCCCGCCCGGCGCCGCTCGCCCTCCNCCGCGCCGCGCCTGCTGGCCGCGCTCCTGGGTAAGGGGCGCCGAGGGCTGCGGGGACCCCTCCGGGTACCGCCCGCGTCCTGTGTCCCCCCACCCCGGCTCCCCGGCGGGGACCCTGCTCCGGGGACCCGCGGCAGCCCGAGGCGGGGGTCCCCGCTCCGCACCCATCCCCTGCGCCCCGCCCGCCGCGCCCGGGGATGCCGCCCGCGGGCGCTAACGCCGCTCTCCGCTCTGCAGACGGACGGTCCGGAGCGCCGGGGATAAGTCACTTGGCCAAGGTGACTTCGCAGCCGAGCCCCAGCTCCGAAGTCCCGGCTCCAGCCCCTGCCCTGCCCGCACCGGCTCTCCCGTCGCCAGCGCTTCTCCTGCGAGCACTGCGGCTTTGCCCCGCTTTGCCCCGCTCCTGCGCTGCCCGGCCAGCGGGGACCGCGCTGCCTGCCTGCCCGGGACCGGGGGATGTCCGCGGGGAGGCCATGCACTGCTTCAGCGCCAGCACGCCCGCCGACAGGTCATTGTCTTCCAGTTCGTTTGGTACAACGACCATCCGCATGTGCTTGTCCCTGGCGCGGGGACCGACCCGCGCCGCGGGGCCGCTGCTTGGAGCATGACGCCCAGCCCTGTGGTCAGGGATGCCCGAGATCCCCCGACACAGGGTGCGGGGAGGGGCTGGCAGCCGTTCCCTCCCCGCTGCACACCTGGGGCAGGCTCCAGCCACCCGCATCAGCCTCACGCACCCGCTGCACTCCCGCTCCCGTGGGTCATCCTCGCGTCAGCCTGGAACCAAGGGCTGGCTGTGCAGCGCTTGCTGCTGGGGCACTCCCGTGGGAGGCGTTTTAGAGGGCAAAGTTCTTAAGTTAAAGGATGCTGGAGACACAAAAAAAGCATGTAAGTACCTGACCCCCTGCAAGATTTGCGTGCCAGCACCTGAGCTGGCAGTGGGGTGGTAGGAGACACTCGGAGATGCTTGAGACCACTCAGGGCTCTGGGGTCCAGGGCGTGGAGGTGGGAACCTGGTGCCACAAGTGGCTCAGGTGGGCTGGGAGCTGGGGAGGGCAGGGCGGGTCTCTGTGTCTGTAGGATGCCGTGCTGCGCAGGGAGTGGCTGCAGCACGGAGCCAGGGCACAGCCCCTGCCATGGCAGAGGTGAGGGTCGTGCATCCTCTCCCGGAGCACGCCGCACCTGCTGGGACCGGCCAAGGAGCTCCTCTCTTTGAAGCCCGCGGGAGAGGAGCCCGGCCAGCCTGCCAGGCATGGCTTGCTGCCTGCACCGGGATGTCACGCTGACTTTTATGGGCACTGAAAGTTTCTCTAGAGCAGCTTTCCCACAGATGGCAGCCGGGGGTGAGCACAGAGCCCCCTCGCTGTGGGGGGCTCTCCCTGTGCAGGAGCAAAGCGCAGGCAGCCAAGGCTCTGGCAGCAGCAGGAGTGGCTGCTCCCTGCTTCCCTGGGAAACGCTGGAGCCTGCAGGCATGAGAGGGAGCCTGGAGCCCCTAGGGGAGTGGCCCTGGAGGTTGGGGGTCTGGTGGTGCAGCAGTTTTGGGAGGGTTTGGAAAAGCAATGCTGAGAGCTGATGTGTGGCAGGGTCAGTCAGTGCTCCCCCAGCGTGTTTTCCTCGGTGCTTTATTTAGTGGTAACATATCAGTTTTGTCTTCCTGAGAGCACAGGATGACAGGAACAAGGTCAGCCTCCATTTACCCCACACATTCAATTCAGATTACGTTCTAAGAGTGGCAGACAGGTTCTAAAGTGTTGCAAGCTGCAAGGAATCATCTTTCCTGCGAGTGTCCGCTTGCAGCACGCTGCAGGCTCAGGGGTACCTGCAGAGCCAGGCATCCCTCTGCCAACTCCTGCTCCAGGGGGACAGCTCCTGTCCTCTGGGACACTCCTGCCTGTGAAGTGCACCCCTCTGTAGCACCCCCAGGGCTGCTCTAGGAGCCTGACAGCTGCAGGAGATTCCATCTGCTGGGAACCACTCCCTGAGGTTAGCTCCGGCCTCTCGAGCAGAACGAGGAGTGCTTCTGTGTAAAGTTAAATAACTCCTCGCCTGCAGTGCTTGCAATGCAGCACTGCAGCAGGGCCCGGAGCCCAGGATGCAGGGCTCTCGGGCTTGGCTCCGGCTGCGACGTGCCTGGGGAGTTGTTAGCACCAGCTTGTGTGGGAGAATAAATCAGCAGCTGAGGCGGCTGCAGAGAGAGGCAAATCCCTGCTGAGGGCAGCGTGTCCGAGTTAAGGTGTTGGGGCAGCTGGGGATCGCCTTGTAGCCGTGGGAAAAGCTGTGTCCCCTGGACTTTGTGCCCAGGAAAGCTCTGCAGGGGTGGCTGAGGTCTGGGAAAGGAAAGGACAGTGCTTTGCTGGGCCGTGCCACGTCTTAGCCATGCCACATCACACAAACAGGACGGGGCAGTGCTGGGATGGGGATGGGGAGCAGGGCTGCTCCTCACGCCAGGACCAGAGCATCCCTGTGCTCCCAGAAAGGATCTGTGGGGACAGTGGTGGCCCAGCCTAGGGCAATGCCAGTCCCTGCACCCCAGGAGTGCACAGCTGCAGCTGGGCTCCTACCTGCTCCTCTCTCCCTGCCCTCTCTCCCTGCCGTCTCTCCCTGTCCGCGGGGAGCCGAGGAGCAGGAGAGCTGTATCCTGCCGTTTGAAGGTCATCTGGCAGCTCCGGAGGGAGCCGGGGCTCGCTCTGCTGGCCGTGAGGGGGCTGCTCCAAAGGGCAGGGCAGGGCAGCGGGAGGGGAACGGGTGGCAGGCGGCCAGGACAGCCGCGCTAATTACTGCTCCAGCTCCCGCCTGAAGAACAGAGCTCTGCTTCGCCTTGGCTTTTTTCTCCCCCTTTAAGGTCCAGCTGGAGGCCTGTGGATAACATGCAAATCAGGGCTCTCATTTGCAGGCTTTCTTCGTGGGGATATTCTGGTTCCCTTTGAACCCACGCTGTCTCTGTGGGTGACCCAGCCCCAGTCCCTGCAGGTCCCCTCTGTCACTGAGCCCTTCTAGGGCTGGGGACAGGCGCCTGTGCTCCTGCCATGGCAGCCTCGTATGCCAAAGGGGACGAGGGGTGACAAAGCCTTGGCCTCACTCTCTGCTCCCCTCTCCCTGCCAGGTTTGCACATCTTCGCCATCGCCTTCACCTTGGAGGTGTCGGTGGGGAAAACCAACACGGTGACGGCTCTGAATAACTCCAATGTCCTGCTGCCCTGCACCTTCACCACCTGCATAGGCTTCCAGGACCTGGTCTTCACATGGTATTTCAACTCGACAGAGCTGGTGGGTGGCTCTCTGGGCTCTGCCTCTGCTTTCCTGGCAGGTCCTGTTGTGCTTCCCCAGCGCAGCTCGGCGCTGCAGTTCTCACAGTTCCCTTTCTCCTTGTGCAGGATGTCCTTCTCTCCGAGCGTCACCAGCTCTGGGGGGGACAAGGCTGTGCCGAGGGGTGACTCAAATACCCCAGAACATCGTGCTTTTGGCACAAAGCTGCTCTAGATTTGCTGCTGCCCACAGGCTCATTTGTTTTCATAAATTGGCTGTTCAGGTGCAAATCTGCACTTAGGGCAAAATATGGTTCATTTCCTCCTCCTTCACTTACTTTGAAATATGAAAGGTTCTGTATAGATTTGCTTCCTGCTGGGAATATTTTGCTCCTCAATTCCTCAGCGGGAGGGCTGGTTTGGAGCAGCTCTGGCCAGCAAAGGATCTCGCTTTCTCTGGGGATCTCCCATTTCATGCGTGGTGTGTTCCATCACTTCAGGGCAGGTCGGATCTGCTGCTCCCCAGCGGGATGTGCATCAGGTTCCTCTGCACGGCCATTCCTGCTTTGACGGGGGGTAACGGGACATTTGGTGGGGGTGTCTGTGTGTGCAGAGCTGAGTCTGGGCCTATCAGGAGAACTGAGCCTTTCCCTCCCCAGCTGATCCTGCCCCCCTGCCTCTGCAGATTTACCATGGCAAGATAAAGAACAAGGCCACGGAGCCCACCCTCATCTGGCACAACCCACGGGTGGAGTTCGTGGGCTCCACCACCAAGAAGGACAACAACATCTCCATCGTGCTGAACAGCGTGGAGTTCAGCGATGCTGGCAAGTACACCTGCCACGTCAAGAACCCCAAGGAAAGGAACGCCCAGCACAACGCCACCATCTTCCTCACCGTGGTCCATAAGAGTGAGTGCTGCCCAGGGCGCTGCCCAGGGGTGGCCCTGGGCTGGTGGAAGTGCCCACACACGGCCACAGGCTCCTTGGTTCGCTGTTGTGGCGGTGCACGGAGGTGGCTGGCATCCCTGGAAGCCTCGGGTGGAGGGGGTTGTGGGTTTTTGGGGTGGGATGTGTGGCTGGGAGCTCCCCCCTCCCCTCCCGAGCCCGCTCAGCACCTTCTCTCCCGCAGTGGTGGAGACGGACAACACAGTGACACTCATCATCGTGGGCGTGGTGGGGGGGCTCATCGGCCTCCTCATCCTCTTCATGCTCATCAAGAGGGTGGTGCTGTTCATCATCAAGAAGACGCAGGACGGGAAGTGAGTGCGGGGGCGCTGCCGTGGGGTCGGGGTGAGCGGGGCCGGGCTCGGGGGGCTCTCAGCTGCCCGTGCCCTCTCCCCGTGCAGGAAGGAGTGTCTGGTGAGCTCGTCGGGGAACGACAACACCGAGAACGGCCTGGCCGGCTCCAAGGCGGAACAAAAAGCACCACCAAAGGCATGAACGAAGCAGCGGCGCCCCGCGCCCGCCTCGCCCCGCCGCGGGAGCCCGAGCACGGGACGAGCCTTCCCCTTTTGTTTTCTTTCCGAACTGCCAGCGCTTGAGACATGTTTCTATTACACACGTGCCTGCAACCTGCACTGCTTCTCCGACAAGGCTGCGGCTGCCGGGGGGACTGGGAGCTTCTCGCGGACTCGGACTGGGAGGCTGCTGGGGCAGAGGGAGCCGCCGGCTCCGCTCTGAGCACAGGCAAGAGGGTGCCGGGCAGGGCAGGGGCAGGGGCCGGGTGGGTGCCGTGCCTGGGGCCGGGTGCTGGGCACCGGGGGTCCGCTGGGTGCTGGCGGTGCTGAGCTGAGCTGAGGTGGCTGGGAGCTGCTGCTGCATGCAGAAGGTTTCTGGAGCAGGGCAAGGATGCTCAGAGCTGGCCGTGCAGACGGAGTGGTGCAGGAGGACGGGAGGAAGCAGGGCTGTGATAAGCACACTGGAGAACCAAATCAGTGACAGGCCCCTGGCTGTGTCCCGGTGCCTCCCACAGCAGGGCTGGGGAGGTGGCCGTGTCCCAGGGCCATCCCTGGGAGCAGGGGGGCTTCTCCCCAGGCAGCCATCCCGGGAGCTCTCCCTGGCTTTGTGCTGCCCCCTCCCCTCTCTCTGGAGCTCGGCACTCGGAGCAGCGATGCTTTTGATGCTGTGCCAAGGCTGAGCTCGTTACGTGGATGTTTTTACACGAGATTCCAGGGGGGAAGCAGCCAATTGTGTTTCCCCTTTGCCGTGGCAGGGAGGGAGCACAGCTGAGCCCAGGCGAGGGGAGCTGGGCCGGGGCTGTGCCACCGGCCTGCTGGGCAACCCTGGGCAAGTTGCTCTGCCTCTCCATGCCTCAGTTTCCCCATCTGTAAAATGGGGACAAAAATACTGCTCTACCTCACGGGGTGGGTGTGAGGTTTCCTTGGCTATGAGGGTGAAGTGCTCCGGGATGAGGGGTGAGTGGACTCACAGGACGTGAGACACAAAGTGAGCGAGCTGCAGCTGAGGTTAACAATTTCCTTTAAAACGTGATTTGTTCCCTATTTCTCCAATTTGTTGGTGTCTGACAGTGAAGCTGCAGGACAGGCAGCTCCCCCGGTCCCACAGTAAATTGGGATTCACAGCTGAGCCATGGCTTGCTGTGGGGGCTTGTGGCCTGGCAGAGGTGCTGGAGTGGGAGGCAGGTGAGGATTTGGTGGCCAAGGTGACAAGGAAAGGCTGGGTGCTACTTTCTCTGGAGATGCTGGTGCACAGCGGGCTGGTCACCCCAGGCTGGGCCCGGGGCACCCATTGGAGCCGGGCTGTGTGCTCGGGACAGGGGACAGGTACTGGCACCTGGCACCAGGCAGGTCCCTTGGCTCTTGATGAGACAGGCAAGTGAGAGTCAGGATCCTGATCTTCTCCCTGAGGGTCTGTGGGACCCTCGGGCCAATCTGTGCTTCAGTGTCCCCACCTGTACGCTGGGGACAGCGAGTCTGAGCTACCTCTCAGGAGGCGTGAGGCGCCCTGCCCGGCTCTGCCACGGCCCCGGGGCGGAAGGCGCTCTGGTGCCAGATGTTGTGACACGCCAGTGTTGTGACACGCCAGTGTTGTGTTGTGACATGCCACCGCCACCTGTGCGAGCCCGGGAGGAGGCTGAGACCTCCCAGTCACCCCGAGAGACCCCCGGCCCGTCCTTGGAGGAGCCCTCCCGCGGGGGAGGACAGCGAGGCGAGGAAGGGAGTTTTTTAAAGACTATTTTTAGCTGTCCTAACCTGTTGGCCTTTTTTAGCCGGCGCGTGGACGCGGCTCCACTTCCTGCCGGATATGCAATGCTGCACTATGCATGGATTACTCCTCTGGCTCGGTGGGAAATGGCCACAGCAGCAGTTTTGGGAACGTAACCCCGTGTAACCCACGGGTGCTCCGGGGGAGCGGGCTGCCCTGGGAGCTCGTGCCAGCACCAGCGGGGTCCCTGCTGTCACCGGGGCTTTGGGGGGGCTGCAGAGGCACCCTGGGGGTGTGTGCTGCCACAGACACGTGTGTGCCCAAGCACATGAAAAGCTGCGTGGGAGGAACCTGCGGGTAAGCACAGGGGGGGTGTGCGCCGGGCTGTGTGATGACTTACAGCACATCTTTGCACTGTAGAGGTTTAGTTAGCTTTGCCTTGAATGAAATAAAGTTTACGTTTACTAGAGAAACTCGCCGGTGTTTGGGGTTGCTGTGGGCGTCTGTTTAGGTCTGGGGGGGAACTGAGTAAAAATAACCCCGTGAGGAAGCAGGACAAAGGGTCGAGAGGCTGTTTGAAAAAACAAATCCTTTCCTTTAATGGGAATAGGGGGAGGCTGTAAAGCACAAACATCATTTCTCTCTGTACAACAGGAGTGGGCTGACAGCAGCTTGGCCCCTCAGGAGCCATCCTGCCGCAGCGGGGTCAGCACAGGGCAATAAATTAATCTTCCTCCGGAAGGGAGCTCGAGCCAGTGAGATTCCTTCACGAGCTCAGTGGCTGCCACTCCGAGTCACCCTTTGCCTCCTTGGCTGGGCTCTGGCATCCTAAATCACAGCTACCAGCGAGGGTTTGGGAGCCTCTGCTCACCTTCCGTGGCTGGAGATCCGTGACCCTGTTGCTGCCAGAGCCAGGGCAGAGGATGGGCAGGGAGGCTCGGGGTGAGGAGCGACCTGTTCCGGCAGGTCTCAGAGCTCCGACTGCCAGGAGAGAGAGGCACAGAAGACATTGAAAGCTTTGAAAGGGCAGCCAAAAGCAAGAGGAAAGCAGCTGTGTCCTTCGGGAGGCAGCTCAGCTGCAGGGAGCTGCCTGCCCCCCGGGCAGGACGGCACTGACCCTGCGCACAGCGTAGATCCAGTCGAGGTAGGCACGGACACTGGTGTAGACACCGGGTGTGCTGGGGGTCCCGCAGCCCTGGCCCCAGCTGACGATGCCCACGACCTGCCAGTGCCCTCCCGAGTACAGGAGGGGCCCGCCGCTGTCCCCCTGGCAAGGACAGACCCTCAGGACAGCCCCGCAGAGCGACAGCCCTCGCAGCAGCCGTCCCCAGAACAGCTCTTCGCTCACAGGAGCTGTGTCACGGATGGGTACAGAGCTGCCCAGCCCCCTGCCCAGCCCTGGCCCCCACCTGGCAGGTGTCCACGCCGCCCTGGGGCAGGCCGGCACACAGCATCCTGTCGGTGACATCGCCGTGGTAGGCGGCCAGGTTGCAGCTCTGCTCGTCGATGAGCTCCACCTCGGCCTGCTGCAGGCGCTCTGACAGCTTCCCTGGGTGGCACACGGCCTCTCAGAGGGACCCGGGGCAAGCAGGGACCCTCTGGCCCCTCTGCTCCTGCTGGCAGTGCTGGGGGCTCTGCCGTGTCCCTGTCACCCCCAGGCTGTGCCACTCACCGTGCTCCTCTGTGTAGCCCCAGCCGATCACCCACAGGGGCGTGCCGGGCACCAGCTCCTCATCAAAATAGGGCAGGCAGATGGGCTTGGTGCTGTCTGGAAAGGAGATGTGAGGGGGGCTCACAGGGAAGGGGCCAGGCTGGCTGGGGACAGCCACCAGCCGGGCACCCCACCCCCTGCTCGAGCGCTCGGTGCCATGGAACGGGCATCGCCATCCCAGCCCAATGTCCCCAACAGGGGACACTTGTGACTCCTGCCCCAGGCAGGGCTTTGCCAGGCCCACCTGAGTCGTGCACGGGGGAGCGCAGCTTCACCAGGGCGATGTCATTGTCCTTGGGGGACGCAGGTGTCACCTCCGCCAGGAACACCTTCTCCACGGCAATGGTGGCAGCGCCCGACAGGAGGTCGGAGCCGGCCTTCACACGCCAGCTCTGGATGATGGGGTTGTTCCTGTGCACAGACAGCGCTGTCACCGCCTGTCCCCCCGCGGGGCCAGGCCCAGAGCCCCGTTCTGCTGTGAATTACAGGAGATTCGATCAGCGGCGGGGCGCTGTGCACTCACTTGAAGCAGTGCGCGGCCGTCAGCACCCAGCCGGGCCCGATGATGCTGCCCCCGCAGATGTGCTCCTTCCTGTACTGCAGGCTGACCTGCCAGGGCCACGCCTCGATGGCAGCCGGGCTGCCCCCCAGCACCCGTGGGGTCCGCACGCTCTGCCCGCAGTCTGTCGGGGGACACGGGGGACACGGCAAGCCCGGGCTCCCAGGGACAGGAGCGTGGCCGGGGTGCCTCATCCCCACAGTGCTGCTGTCACCCCTCATCCCCAGGCTTGCTGGAAGGGCTCCAGCCACCCCCTGCCTGCTCCAGCCCCCCGGGATAATTAGTTTAATCAGGGTAATTCGCTGGTAAAGGTAAAGCCATGCAGGCAGCTGGGTAAGCCTCCCTTAGGTGTTGCATGGCTGGGAGGTTTGTGCTGGCTTAACGAGGTGAGTGGTAATTAAATCCATCTTTCCTCGTGCAAACACTGTGGAATGGGCTTGGGATGGAGCCACGCTCCCACGGGGCCGTGCCAGGAGAGAGGCCCCAGTGCCCACAAGGCCCAGGCACCATCATGGTACTTACTGGAACAAAAGAGTGACACAACCAACCCCGAGAGGCATTTCCTGCAGGAGGAAGGAATAGAGCTGGATTTGGCTCCTCTGCCAGGCACCAGAGGCTCCTGCTGGGGTCTGTCCCCACTCACCTGCCTGGCTCAAGCACCTGGAGGCTCCCGTTGCTCAGCACGACCTCTCGGGGAGGCAGAGGCTGCCCCGCGCTCACCTCCACGCCCTGGAAAGCTGGGGTGCTGGAAGACACGGGGGGACAAGGCTCCAGGTGTGGGGGAGGACAGGCACTGGTGCCTCAGCACCTCAAGAGCCTGGATCCCATAGGAAAAAGGGGCTTCCATGGGACAGGAATGCCAAAGTGGGGATGTGACAGCCCTGGAGGGCCCAGGAACAGGGACAGGAGCAACTGAAGGAGGGGAGAGAATTCCCTGCTATGCAGAGGGGTGAGCAGGTGGCTCTGGGAGAACTCAGGGGGCTCCTGGCTGTTGCATTTGGGACCTGGGAAACACCAGGTTTGACTCAGTCTGGGCTCCTACAGTGGCTCAAACACCAGAACCCATCATGAAAGGGAAGTGCAGGGCCCTGAGCCTCGCTCCCCAGGTGAGCTGTGCTGGCACCCTGGGCTGCTCTGGGGAGGGCAGGGCTGCAGGCAGGGGGCATGGAGGCAGAGCAGGAGCAGGGCAGGGTGCCCGTGGGCTGTGACAGAACAGGGCACAGCACTCTGCTCTCACAGGAGGCTGCCAGGGCTCCGAGCCAGCTCCTGAGGACCCACAGAGTGCTCTGCGTGCTGGGGACGGACTGAAACCATTAGTGCAGAGCTCTGAGTGCTTCACAAATCAGCAGAGCCCCGCTCCAGAAGAGCTTTTAAGGAAGAGGGAAGGTGAAGCAGGGCAAGCAGCCGGGTACCTGCTGTAGCCCATCTGCTCACAGGCAGCTCTGGCCAGCGCCGGGGTGAAGTGGTCGTGGCACACGCAGGACCAGGTCCCAGTGTGGCTCTGGAGCACCTGCAGGATGGATCTGTCTTTGGAAACGCGGGCTGGAGGCAGACACAAAGTCAGCTTTGGTGCGGGGTGGCCGCAGCAGCCCAGCCCCCCGAGCTCTGGTGGGGTATCTTGAACTCACCCCTGGCTGGTGGCCCCTCAGGGATCCACTGGGGACAGTTGGCCTCATCCTCACCCTGCAGACAGTCCAGCTGCCCGTCACACACTTGCTTCAGCGGCACCAGCTTCAGGGGCTGCTTGCAGAACAGGTAGTGGTGGTCCAGGTAAATCTTCACTGGAGGGAGAGGGGGACTCAGTGCCGAGCTCCAGCTCCTGGGCAGGCTCGGGGCTGCCTCGGGGGGATCAGCAAGGAGCTGGGTCTGTGTTTGCTGAGCCGTGGCCATGGGGAAGGAGGGGCAGAGATCAGGAGCTGTACCCAGGAACCCGATGGCAACCAGGCAGGCGAGGGTGAGCACCACGGCCAGGACGAGGATCCCGACCCGCCTGAAGGACTCCGACGCCCTGGAGGATTTGGGCCTCGTGCAGGGACCTGCAACACAGAGGAGCGTGGCCCTGCATGGCCGGGCTCAGCCTGGCACCTCTCATCTCTCCCAGCTCCCTCCGGTGTTACCTCGGCCGTTGAGCCGCTCCGAGGCCGAGTCCTGCAAAGCAGAGAGGAAAACCAGTCAGGAGCTGAAACCGAGGGCAGAAAGCAGCTGCAAGGTAGGAGGGTCAGATGTAGCCAGGGTGGTTGGCCCCGTGGCGAGCTCAGAGCCCAGGGATGAGCAGGGAGACTGCCTCCACCTTCTCCTGAGGTGACTTCAGAGCTGCTGGGAATGGGGGTGGCTTGTCCTGTGGTGGCAACGCCCAGCTCTGGGTCACCCAGGGTCACCTGCCGCCTTGCCCCCATAGACACCACCTGTGCAGTTCCAGTAACTTGGCTCTCAGTGGTACAGAGTTACTGTCATTAACACACCTGAGGCTTAAAAAGTCACAGGTGTTGCGAAAGAGGCGCTTTCTGATGTGCACAGACACCCTGAGTCAAAATACACACGCCTGCGGGGCTGTGGCACAGGGCGTGTCACGACGGGGGGGGGTTGTGGCTTCAGCAGGGTCAGAAGCGGGTGGCACAGCCCGGGTGCTCCCTGCCGGGCTGCAGGAGCACCGGAGGAACCAGCCCGAGCCAGGGGAACCTGCGCTCCCAGGGCGGGGAGGGAGGGAGGGCTGTGCCGCTGCTAAGAGACAGGGTAAACAGCCGGGGCTGGAGTGGGGATGACTCAGGCATCGATCCGCTTGAGCTCCTCAGAGTTATCTCAGAATTATCCTCCTATAACAGCTCCTTGTACGAGGAACCGCCAGGGATGGGCGGGCAGGTGCTGTGAGCCCGTGCTCGGTGGGTGGTGGGTGGGCAGGAGCCCAGAGCCCCTTCGGGAGGGCTCCGGTGGGCACTGTCGGTGTCTGCTCCGTGTTTTCCAGCCGTGGTTGTGCCGTGCCACATAGCAGCCGTTTGGAAAGGTGCTCCTGCTGCACTGAGCCTGCTCCCTGCCAGCCCCAGTGAGCTCTTCTCTTTTGCTGTGGCTTCTGGGCTTTGCCACCACAGGTAAGACAAGATTTTTGCATGAGCAGAGGTAAGGAGGGTTAAATCCACTGTGATAAACCCACAGATCCAGGTGCACGATCCAGGAGGGTTTGGGCTTTGGGAGCCTTTGCTGCAAGTGCTGAGCTCCAAGAGCAGCACAGGTCTGGAGATGAAGGTGTTTGTCACACCAAAAGAGAGCAGAGGTCCCTGTGCCATCCCAGGCTCAGAGGCTTGGCAGAGCAGTGTGGGGTCACTGAAGGGGGCTGTGTGCCCAGGTCAGAGCAGAGGGGAGCCCTCCCTGCCCGGGTCACTGTGCCAGGGCATGTTTAGCCATGCACACACACCCTTCCAGCAGGATTTTACAGTAAGTGCCAAGCCATTATCCCTGGCTTGGCTCACAAAGGCAGGCTGGCTTCGTGAGCCAGGAGCTGTTGCCTCCCTGTCGTGTCCCTGCAGAGTGGCTGGGGCTGCTGGTTCTGGGAACAAGCAGTGACCTGTGCAGGGGAGGGCTGGCTCCTGCCTGGTGCCATGTGGCTGTGTCCCAGCACGCTGGAGTCTGGCTCCTTGAGGAAATGCCAGCAGCCTTTTTCCCAAAGCCAGGCTCAGCTGGCACCAGTGCCAAGTGTGGGCAGCTTGTGGCAAATTCCCCACCTCTGGATGGGCTCTGGGGTGCAGAGCCTGTTTCTTGGTGGCAGGGAGCTGCTGGGAGCAGGAGGGCAGGGTGGCAAGGGGAACCTGGGTCCTGCATCTCGCTGCCCTTGCTGAGCCACTTCTCTGCAGAGAAGGGAAGAACTCCCGGAGGCCTGGGAGTTTTGTAATGCTGCCCCAACATCTGCCAGCCCTGGGCACGTGGGGCTGGTCCTTCCTCATGCTGACCTCTTGTGTCACCTGGGCCTGGGCCGGGCACCTCCTGGATAATGGGATCCTAACGGTTCCCGGCGGGAACGGGCCCGGGTCGGGAGGGATCCTGCAGGCCCCACTGCAGCAGCACGGCTGCCCCACTGTCCCCACACTGCCCACACTTGTCCCCATCGTGTCATCCACTGCTGGGATCCTTTCCAAGACACAGGTCTGGTGTGGATGCAGATGAGATGGGTGATTATTGGGTTTTGGGGGGTTATTTTTACATTTTCTTTAGTCCGTGAACCTCTTCTGTTTCAAAGGGATTCGGAGCTTGGGGCTGCCTCTCCATGACTCCTCTCAAGCCCACCATGAGCAGGAGCTGCACTGGTTAAATCCAAAGCCAGGGAGGGCCGTGCCCGCTCTTGGAGGCACAAGATTTCCTGCAGAGCTCCATGCTACCGTGACTAACTGAGCTCCCTTGCTGCGTTCTTCTGGAGCACTTCATGTCACCGTGGCCATGCCAGGCTCCAGCCGTGCCAGTGCCAGCCCAGGAGCCATGGAGTTCTGCTGAAGCTCTTCCCCCCTTTCAGCAGGGATCCGTGCTGGGGCTGCAGTGTGTGCTGAGCTGGGCTCCATCCCTCCCTCCCTCGGGAGCAGGGGAGACGTTCCCTCACCAAGCCGAGCTTCGCAGGGCGGTCAGATTCCGACAGTGACTCCTTGGCTGGGGGATTTACCCCGTGGGTGTGTGCAGACACTGCAGGGAGCGAGTTCCCCACCCTGCAGGGGTCGATGTCCCTCTGTGCTGCCGCTGGAGGGCTTGCAGTGCCCGGCGAGCTTGGTCATACGTGTGTGCCCTCTTGGGGAAGCGTCTCCCTCCCAGGGAGGGACTGCATGCCAGGTTGGGGTTTGGTGGCCGTGGCTGTTCCTGCACAGGGCGCTGCAGGTGTGTCCCCTGTGCTGCTCTGGGGGCTGGGAGGGCCTGGCTCTCCCCCAGGCGGTGCCCAGGAGTGGGACGAGACCCTTCAGGAGATCCTGCTCCCCTTGGCATGGGGGGCACTGCCTTACTTGTCTGCTGCCTGGGCCGGGAGAGAGAAAGGCAGCCCCAGAAATGTGGGAGTGAGAGCTCGGGGGGCACCCAAGCTCTGTGTCCAGCCATGAGGGGTGTGAGGAGCAGGGGAAACCCTTCCTTGGCACCCAAGCTCCAAGTCCAGCCACAGAGGGGTGTGAGGAGCAGGGGAAACCCTTCCTTGGCTGCTGAGGAGATGCAGCTCCTTGGGCCTGGGCTGCCCCATCCCCTCAGCACCGCCCGGGCTGGGAGCGCGGCCGGGCACGGGGTGTGCGGGGGGCCGGTGCCCATCCTGGGGCTGGGGGCAGCGCGGGCAGGGACTCACCATGTCCATCCAGCTCCGGCGGGGTCCTGCTGCCCGCGGAAACCCGGCAGATGTCCCCGGTGCGGGACACGGGGAGGCTGCGGCTGCCCTGGGGCCGGCCGGCGATGCTCCCGCAGCCCGTGCTCTGTGCTGTGCCCACGCCGCGCTCACACTGGGGCAGGACCGCCCCGGCCCTCCTTAAAACCCACAAGGGGAGTTGTGAAACAGGAATTCTGGTTTGTATTGTAATACAACACCGGTCTATCAGCAGCACCATCACCTGCGGTAATCTCCCGAGCATCTCCACTGCAGGTGACTCACCTGCGCGGCTGCTGTCACCAAATAGCTTATCAGAAGTGAACGGACTGATTTTTCCTGCTCCTCCTGATGATAAGAGGATCCACGGCCACCCCGCTCTTCGTCCGGCTCTTCCGCGTTGCGCTGGGTTGTTGTCAAACCGAGCTTCGAGTAGGTGGAGGAGGAAAGGAGGAGAGTTTGTGCTCTGGGTCACTCGGGCTGTGTGTCCCCGCCAGGGCCAGGTCACGGCTGGCAGGGCTGGAGCAAGTTAAAGGGAAGGCAGGTGGGTGCCCGTGGGAGGTCACCCCGGGCTGCAAGGGGGACAATGGGGTGATCTCAGGGATGGCTGAGGGTCGTGGATCTGTGATTATCCAGGAATAACCAACCCCCCTGGGATGGAGCAGTTTGCCTTAGCCTGGCAGGAAGAGAGGGAGGTTCAGGAGTGCAGGCGGCAGCGCCCCTCGGGGGTGAGGGTGGCCCAGGGAGCGGGCTGGGGTCGGGGAGGCTGCTGGCCACCCTCTGCACGCTCGTGCTGGGTGTGCAGGATGTGCTGAGCAGCTAATTACCCCCTTCTCCTGTGGAAATGCAGCTAATTACCCCCTTCTCCCGTGGAAATGCAGCTTTCCCAACGGCCCTGCTGCTGCCAGAGGGAGACTGCAGAGCACCCACGACCTGCAGCTCCTCAGGGAGCTGTGCCAGCTCACCCCTGCCAGCAGGGACCCTGCCCGCTCCCACAGCCTGGCCAGGGATGTACCTGTGGCTCTGCCAGGGGCACTCTCCCCACACTCACACTGAGCACCCAGCCCCCTTGGGAGGTGTGGGCACCTCAGCCCTCGTGGTCCATGCGATGCCCAGAGGATGTGGGATGTAGGGTGCTGTGGTACTGTGGCAGATTTCAGCTTGAAAACTGTTTCACAGGCTGCAGCAGTGGGAGCTGGGCAGCCCTTGGCTCCCTGATGCACCTGGCAGGTGCTGGCAGCCTCCCCAGAGCATCCCGGTGCCAGCCCCGCTGCCTGGAAGGGAGAGCAGCCCGGGGGCGGTGGCACGGCGGGAGCAGCCAGTCCTCCCCGGGGACCCGGGGGCTCTGAGGACACAGCTCGGGTTTGCAGCGTTGTGTCACAGCCCCGCGCCTCCGGGGCTTTGCTTCGTGGAGTGCGGCCGCGTTTGCAGCAGCCACCCTTCCCTGCTCCCGGAGCCGGGCATCTGGCTCCACTGGGGTCGGGCAGAGGTCAGGCGGGGCTCTGGGTGACCACCCCTGAGCCGCACGGACACACCCCCATCCCTGTGTTCTGCAAGGCAAGGACGGTCCCAGGCACTGGGGGCTGCAGTTCCCGCTGTCCCCTCTGTGCTCTGCACCCCCAGGCATCGCCGGGTGCTCACCTGGGCAGGGCTGCTCAGGGCTTGGATCGTGCCCAGGGCCGCTGATGTGGGGCACGGCAGGGTCAGAGGCTGTGCCTGGCACAGCAGCACCAGGCAGGGAGGGGATTTGCCCAGTTTCCAGCTGTTCAGGGTTACAGCTGTTGGTCACTTTTCCCTGCAGCCACAGGAGGTGGTTTTCCTTCTTGTTACAAACAGGAGCTGATTCCTGAGAGATGCTCTGGTTTGGGACTTGGAGATGATCAAGTAGAGCTGTAAGTGCCTCATTCTGGGATGTGCCTGACTGGGGGCAGCTGCTGAGGGTCACCCCTGTCCTTCCCTGTCCCCTGGGGTCCTGCCTGAAGCCCCCAGCCTGGGTTCTGCGTGGGCCTCTGCCACCTTCCTGGCTGCTGGCCTTGCTGGGAGGTGACAATCGGAGGACACGGCCACTCGGGCACCTTGCCAGAGCTGGGCACACCTGTGTCCAGGGTGTCCCTGCCCCTCGGGCTCCCAGTACTCCCAGTTCAGCCTCTTCCAGCAGCAGGAGAGCAGAGCTGCCCACGCAGGCAGGCTGGGCACGGCGATGTGCCATCGGTCGTGTCTGCTGCAGCTCCTCTGCTTTCTCCCTGCAAACCAGTCGGACCAGTGGGCCAGGACTGGTGCCCAGCCTCGCTGCAGGGAGGCAGCCGTGTCACCAGGAGACAGGGGACAGGCAGGACGTGCCAGGCTCCGGCACAGACAGGGCTCAGCAGCAGCTCCAGGCCGGGATAACCGAGAGCAGGTGCCGTGGCACAGCAGCAGGACATGGACCTCCAGACAGGTGAGCAGGTGGCCTTTGCCCCCTCAGGGGGCAGAGGTGGGGTGTTCATGGCACGGGCAGTGCTTTGGTGACCTTTCTGCCCGCTTCCCCGTGGGCTGGGGCTCACTGCCGGGTGGCTGTGCCCGAGCAGTGCTGCTCAGAGCCACCCCCGGGGATGTGGGGATGCTCCCGACGGTGCCAGGGCAGGGACGCCTCCCACACACGGCACGGGGCAGGGCCTGGGCACGCCGCCGTCACCCTCCCACGGGCAGTGGGCGTGGGGATGGGGCAGTTTCGGCAGCCGGCTGATTCAGGGAGGCTGTTGCACCACGCAGCTCCTGCCCTGAGTCACGGCTGCCGCGGCTCCCGGACCTCGCCCTCACCGGGGGTCCCGGGGCTGCCGCTCGCCCCTGCCCCAGGAGAAAAACTGGCCACCCACGTACCCTGAGCCCTGCCAGGAGGGCCGGCTGGAAGGGAAAGGAAGGGCAGGGCAGGTCCTGCTCCTCCCCGCGAGCCCTGGGAGCTGTGAGCGGCCTGGGAGCTCTGCGGCCCCGGCTGTTTGTCCGTCCCACCAGGTGGAGCTGGGACGCGCTGGGACCGTGCTCGCTGTGTAAACACCGTGACCACAGGGGAAATGTTCTCACTCCGCTGGCATCTGCCTAAATTTAGCTGCTCTTAGGTCATTCCTCTCCGCTGTCTCCTCGCTCCCGGTGCCGCATTGAGTCCCGTTCCTGTGCCCTCCGCTGGCCGTGCTGCGGGGCAGCGCCCAAACGCCCTGCGCCCTCCTGGCACAGCCCCAGCGGAGCTGTCCGCACAGCAACAGGTCTGTGCCGGGCACCTTGACGTCCTGACAGCTCCGGGAGCATTGATCGGTGCTGGATTCTGCCAGACCCCGCTCAGGGAGGGCAGGGATGGGCGGTGCAGAGCCCGCACAGGTCCCGCACAGCCCCGTCCGTGTCCCGTCCCAGGCTGGCGCTGGCGGCAGCCGCTGCTCGTCCTGACAAAAGCATCCTCTAGAGGGAACTGCCAGCCCAGGAATGGCTCCGGCGCCGCCAGGAAAGGAGCATCACCCCACGAGGGCGCGAGCGGGACCAGCAGTGGGGTACAGCGTGGTCAGGGTGGCCACCTCCCTTCCCAGTGACCGTCCCACCTGCCAGCTCACCTGGGGACAGCGGGGGTCTCCGTCATGGGGCTTTGGGGACAGCAGAAATCTCTGTGCCATGGTCCTGGCAGCCCTGCAGTCCCTGCCTGCCGTGGGGACAGCTCATGCTGGAGAGTTGTACCCCCGCTCCTGGCTGTCCTGTGCCCTGCAGGGGACAATCGGGACCCCCAGCCTCCCAGAGCTTTGTCTGCAGAGCCCCTCCTACCTCTGCTTTCCAGGACAAGAGCCCGTCAAGGTGATCAGGGTTGTCTTGGGCATCGGGCTGGCCCTGCTGATCCTGGCCAGTTTTGGCTACACCTTCATCCGCTGGTACCGGCGGGGCCACTGCCAGCGCCGTGAGTACGGCAGGGCAGGGGACAGGGCAGGGGACAGGG
>VYZP01077377.1:16466-54399 GCA_013400635.1 Hypocryptadius cinnamomeus | reverse complement strand
GGGACAGGGTAGGGGACAGGGTAGGGGACAGGGGGACAGGGCAGGGGACAGGGGGGCTCAAAGCATGGGGCTGCAGGGCTTGGGGTGTGGGGAACACAGGAGATGGAACCCCTGGTGCAGGGGGCTCGGGGCCAAGCTGGGGGCACTCTGAGGTGAGGAGGGGGATGCACAGCAATGTCCTGCTGCTGTCCTGCTGCCTGTCCTGCCTGTCCCCACCCTGCCACTCACGGCAAAGCAAAGGTGGGCTCACGGCAACACACGGCTCTGACACCTCTCCCTCCTCTTCCTCGTGCCTCCCCAGGGCCTGACTTTGTCTTCAACCTCTACCACTCGCGGTGAGTGACACCATGGGGGGACCAGGGGCAGGCTGGCAGCTCTGTGCAGTGCCAAAGGTGTCACAACCCCTCCTCACCCAGTTCTGCTGCTGGCAGGGGCTGGCAGGGGCTGGAGGATGGGCAGCCTGGTGACCCCTCTGCTTTCCCTGCAGCGGGCTGGGGTCGGTGGCACTGGAGCTGGTGCCACCGTTCAGCATCAGTGGCTCGCTGGGCACCTCGGGCAGTGGCTACGAGCCCTTCCACAACCAGAGGCCATGAGGTGAGAGCTGGGCTGCTGAGCAGGCAGGAAGGACATCCCCTTGTGCCCCCCTGCCCCCCAGTGCTGTGCCCCAAAGCCTCCGTGCTGCCTTGTAGCCCCTGGGCACCTCAGCTTTCCTCAGGACAGTCCCAAGGTTCTTCCAGCACAAGTCCTGCCTGTGGCTCTGCGGCTTCAGAGGCTTTCCCTGAGCTCTGGGTTTGGTTTCTCCCCACGCTTTGGCTTTGGTTTTTGTTTCCTTTCCTGCTGTCCCTGGCATGGATGTGTGGCCAGGCACAGAGGGATGGGGCTGCAGCCTGAGTGCTCTTGCAGAGCTTCCTCTTGCTGCCTCTTACTCACAGCCCAACACCAACAGAAAAAGCAACCAAAACTGCCCAGGGGAATTCCTCCATTTTCACTTCTGCAAGAAACAGCCCCTGAATTTGTTGGATTTCAACCAAAATGGAAACAGTGCAGTTTCTGTTGCTAAAAAAACTTCCCAGAATCACAGAATCCTTGGGGCTGGAAGGGACCTCTGGAGAACATCTGGTCCAACCCCCCCGTGACCAAGGTCACCCGGAGCAGGTGACACAGGAACACACCCAGGTGGGTTTGGAACGTCTCCAGAGAGGGAAACTCCATGAATTCCCTGGGCATCTCCTCCATCTGCAGTTCTCTCACTGGCCCCCTGCAGCCACAGGTGCACAGGAGGTGCCTGGGCCAGCACTGGTGCTTGGGATGGAGGAAGAGGATGCAGCCTTATCCAGGATTCCTCAACATCCTGGAGAAAACAGCCACATTCCCCATGGCTCAGAGACCTCCCAGCCTCCTGCACACCCAGAGACCTGGCAGCAGGCTGTTCCTTAGGGAACCAGCTGAGGAGGAGCCCCAGAAATGGGTGACCGGATTTGTACAACTGCGGAAAACACCCTGGGGAAACGGGAAATCTGCCTCTGTCCTCCTCCTCCTCCTCCTCCTCCATCCAGTACCTGCACCAACATGGAAGCTGGTTCTCCGCACTCCCCGTGCATGGAAACACCTCAGAAAGCCCCTGTGGAAGTTCCTCCTGGATTTTTTGGGCCAGTTGCCCTCAGTCTCAGCAGAACAAGTGGCTGTGGAAATGCCTGGAGCACAGGAACAGCCGTGGGGAGATTCTGTGGCCACAAAGAGGGGCCCTGCTTGGCCAGCAGGGGCTGGCGAGGCACGGGGAGCCTTGGGACCATTTCCTTGCAAGTTTCTCTCAGAAGAAAAAGAAAAACTCATGAGAGCCACGTGGTTGTGTGTAGGGAAACCAGTGAGGACAGAGTGGGATTTCCAGGGAGTCAGAGGGACCGGCTGTGCTCTCGGCTATCGAAGCTAAACCCTGTGGTCTGCGGCTTTCTCCTGGCTGAAAGGAGATCTCTGCCTGCCCATGGAGAGGGGGAAATGCCACCTCCTGGGGGCTGGGAGCCCTCTGTGGTGAGCAGGATCCAGCAGAGCCCTGCATGACGCAGGATCCGGCCATGGGGCCCGACGTCAGCAGCGTTTAAAAGAAAAACAATGAAAAAAAGCCATGCTTTTGATGACTCTGTTTTCCAGAGGAAGTTGAAAAAAAAAAGAAAGCAAAAAGCTCTAACCCCCAAAATATGCAGAGGCAGAAGAGATGGGGCTAGTGGAGGGGCAGGAGGAGGCTCCCAGTGCCTTCCACATCCCTGTGGGATGCAGGGATGGCTCTCACGTGTGGGAGGTGCCCTGTGAGATGTAAGAGAAGGAAACAGAGCAAGGATCAGCCCCCTCCTCCTCCCTGCACTGGAAAAGCTGAAAATAAACCAAAAAACCCTTCACCTGAAAACCACATTCCCCGAGGAGAGTTTCCACCAGCAGTTTTACTCCCCACCGTGAAGGTTCCTGGAAATGGAGTGACTTTTGGAAAAACTTCCCTGAGACCTGGAGGGTGACCCAGGGTGAGTTGCTGGGGCTCATCCTGTTTCCATTCTGATGACAGCTGCTCACAGCATCACAGAATCAATTTGTTTGGAAAAGACCTCTGAGATCATCGAGCCCAACCTACGGCTGAGCACCCCGTTGCTGAGCAGAGCCCTGACTGTTGTCTTTCCTCCACTCCTGGGTTTGACTTGTCCTCCTGTCCTTCCCTGGTGATGTCCCATGGGGTGTGCATCCCTGTGGGATCACTGGGAGCAGCCCAGCTCCTTTTCCCTGCTTCTCCTCTGGTGATTGCCCCCACAAATTCCCCAGGGACAGGCACCCAGGAGCTCAGGTGTGTGAGGAGCTCCTGGAGAGCTGGCTTGGTTCTCCTTTTTCCCAGTTGTGATGTGGAAATGCTCCTCCCCACGTGAGGCAAAGGCACATTGCCTCTTGCTTGTGGGGAACATCTGAATCTGGAAACAGAAAGCTCAGCTTGGCCTTAGGAGAGGATGAACAGACAAATGGACCAAATAAATAACACCACATCCTTTCTGTATTTACAATTGAAATGCAATAAATAATGTCTGTATCCAACAGTGGCAGAACACAGACCATAGTGTGGGTAGGACTGCCCTGGCTCCTGCTGGGCTTGTAGGTGCATCCCATATCCTGCCCTGGGGCTCTGCCAGGGGGGCTGGGTGCTGAAGGGTCTCTGTAGGGTCAGGGAAGTCTCATGATCCATCCATGTGGGGTCAGGCAGGGCAGGAGCCCCGTGCTGCCAGCAGCAGGGTGCTGATGTCAACCTGCCCTCTGCCCTCAGTCTCTGTGTTGTGAAAGGCTGGGATGGCACCAGGATGGGGACGTCAGCAGGAGGAGCCCAGCTGGCCCAGGAAAGGGGGAAGTGGAAGCACAGGACTCGCCCAGGCCTCGAGGGTGGTCCTGCACCCTGTGCTGGGCTGCTGAGGAGGGCAGGCAAGGCAGAGGTGCCCTGGAGTGTATCCTTGGTGGCCCGAGGTCGGGATGAGCCCCTCCAGCACAGCCCATCCCTGTGTCCCGTTAGCTGGGGTGGCTGCAGGGGTGCACTGGGGGCTGCCCACAGCAGGACTGGGGCACAGCAGCACCACCAGTGGCTGAGCTGGTGCTCCTGGGCCATGGCTGGGCCTGGCACCATGGCCATTCAGGGCTCAGGAGTAGCTTATCCAGTGGCAGAGGAGGTAGTTGGGTCAGAGCACAGGGCTGGTGGCCCCCAGGGGACAGGTCACAGGCGGCTGTCCTTGCTGACCATGCTGAACTGGCCCAGGGGCTTGATGGGCGGCGTGATCCAGCTGGAGCTGAGGCTGGGGACGAGCAGCAGTGTCCCTGGGAAGGCAGTGTTGTTGAAGATGTTCAGGTCGAAGGGCGTTTTCAGATCTGGGCTGGCTTTGGAGGTCAGTGGAGCACCTGGGGCTGCCCAGCTCAGCAGGGTGGGGGCTTGGGGTCCCACCTGGCTGGAGAAGTCGCAGGCAGGGGCTCTCCAGGGAGCGAGGTCCTGTGTGAGGGGATGCTGGGGGGAGGATTGCTTCAAATACCCTTTGGACTCAGCCAGCTCAGAGCACTCCACATCCAGCACGGTGTCAGTGCTTCCCAGGCCCTGCACGGACCCTGCACAGCCCAAGAGGGGCTCTCCCTCATCCAGGGCCCGCTCTGGCTCCACGGTGCCCTTGGACTGCTGCAGGTACCCCCGGAACTCCACTTCTGCCTGGCTGGCAGCAGGGGACAGCCCAGGCTCCCCTGGGTTGGTGTTCCCGCTGCCAGAGGAGTGGCCAGCAGCAGAGCAGGGGCTCTCCAAGCCCACCCCGCTGTCCTCAGCCGTGGGCAGCTGCTGTCTGTAGCCCTGGGGCTCGGGGCCCGCGGAGCAGCTCAGGGAAGAGGAGCAGGAGGAGGAGGAGGAGGAGGGGATGTGCAGGCAGATGCCGCTGTCGGTGCTGGTGCCGCTGCTGTCTCTGCTCCCCGTGGGCCCCAGCAGGCCCAGCTGGTCCTTGGGCCATGCTGGGATCTTCCAGCCCTGCTCCAGGGGCAGCTGGGCTGCGCTGGTGCTACTGTCAGGGCTGCTGCCCAGCTGGGGCTCCTTCTGGCACAGGAAGAGCTGCTGGATGGGGTCAGCATCCAGGCTGCCCGAGGATGGGGGCTCATGCTCCACCCAGAGTGAGCTCTGCTTCATGAAGGACTTCTGGGAGGGAGAGAAGGAGGGGAGTGAGCTGTGCTTCATCCCTGGTTGGTGCCTGCTGCTCCCAGCACCCTCACTCTGGCCCCAAAGGCACTGTCCCTGCCTTACCAGGGCAGACGGTGTCCTCACAGGTTTCCTGATGTAGGTACATGCCAGCAGAGCCCCCAGGAGGCCCAGCAAGGACAGGATGATGAAGGAGGAGCTGAGGATGCCCGGGAGAAGCTCTGCGCTCCCTGCAAGAGAGGATGTGACCAGATGAGGGGGGAGAGGGGATTCCTCAGTGCATACAGCACCCAGAGCCTGCCCTGGCGTGGAACCCCACACTCCCAGGAGGCTGGGGGGGGTCAGCATCCCGTGGTTCCCCCCCTTCCCTGGGCCCCACTTACTGTCCCTGTGGCCGGTGGTGACGCACTTCTCGGGGGAGCGCGTGGCGGGGACGGGCCTGTTGGCCAGGCTGGGCTCCACGCTCAGGCAGTACTCTGTGAGCCAGAACAGCGCGCTGATGGTGAACTCGGTGCTGTTCTTCACCACGGTGATCTGCAACAAACAGCACAGGATGGAACCTGGGAGCCCTCAGCTCCTGCTTCCCTCCCTCCTCCTCCTCCTCCTCCTCTGTCCCCTGGGAAAGTCCCCGGGTTGTGGTGCGATAATGATGACAGCAGCTAGATCCAAAATCCCCACAAGGGCTGGAAAACTCTGCCATAACACATGCCGAGAAGCCTCTCTGTGCTGCTGTGGCTGTGAGAAAGCTCAGCATTTACTCCTACAGACGGCCCTGCTTTAACAATCTGGTTTTCCCCTTGAGCAGCACCGTGTGGGACAGATGGGGACAGCACGGGAACAGCAACTCATCTCACCGTGTGGTTGTCCGGTGTCCTCCTGAGGTACACGTGGTAGCGAGTCATCTCCTTCTGGAAGTCGCTGTACTCCAGGGTGGTGTTCCCGGATTGGAGCAGCAGCTGCAGCCGCACCTGGATGGAGTTGCCCATCACGGAGAGGCTCTGGCCTGCCAGACGCAGGCTAGCTGGAAGCAAAACAGTCATAACAGCAGGTCAGGGCTGTTTCCTGCTCACAGCTCTCAGCCCCTGCAGCACCAGACTGAGCTGTGACCGTCCCACCCACCCTCGGGCTGCCCCATTCCCCTGCGCAGCCCGCCTGCCCTCCAGGAAGGTGTGGAGAGAAATATCCCAGCTTTCATTCATCCCACAGCTCTTTCCAAGCAGCTTGGCACCCTGACCCCACCAGCTCCAGCACAGGCTGGAGACAGAGCCCAAGCCACCTTGCTGTGGGGAGAAGCCGCCGCTGTTTTGCCAGATGGACGTGTGGTTCCCGGCCACGGCCCTGACCCGCGCGTGGTAGCGCCGCTCCGGGTCCGGGGTGTAGTGGGTGAGGTCACAGGAGTGCTCCGAGGTGTTGCTGCACTCTGGGATGGCTGTCCAGTTCATACCTGAGCCATAGCTGTGGGGAGAAGCACCAGGGGTGAGCAGAGAGCTGGAATCAGGTGCTGGGCAGGGCAGGACCCGTGCTCCCCCTCACTGTTACTCACATTACGTACTCCACCTCGTAGCTGGCGTTGCTGGGGCAGCCGTGCCCCGGCTCCCACCTCAGCACGTTCTGCCCCTTCTCCACGGCAAAGCGCACGGAGTGGGGCCTGGCCAGCTTCTCACCTGTGGGGCACATGCTGAGCTCAGGTGGGGCTGCACAGCCCTGTCCCACCTGAGCCCCCAGGAGCCTTGGGACGACCTCCTGCAGCATCACCCCGTGATGGGTGACGTGACAGTGCTGACCACCCGAAACGTGCAAGCTTTTGCCCAGATTTCTCTTTCCAGCTTCCAGGATTTGCTCAGCACCCTGTTCTCCTTCCTCTTTCTTTTTTGAGACAGCCCAGCTGGGGTTTCTTGGTGTTTTCAGCCCCAGGAAAGGAGCTGTATTTGCATCCCCCATCCCCTGCCGTTTGCCTCCAGCTCTGTTTGGACTCGGCTTTCCTGTTTTGCTCATCTGCTGCCTGGGTGAAACCAGACTTTTTCACACCTCCTGCATGACCTCTGGGTGTCACCTGGCAGAAAAGCCCCACTGATGACATCTGCCACCTTTCCCTTGCAGGTGTCCCTGGCAGCTGCTGCCTGCTGGCCACCCCCAGCCCAGCCCTGTGTCCCCAGTGCCCGTGGCCCCTCACAGTGACACCAGTGAGGACAAGTGAGGCTGGTGGCCCCCACTGAGCCTTTGGGCTCCCAACCAGCAGTGAAAGGCAAGCAGTGAGCAGGGAGCCCTGGCCATGCCCTGCTCCCAAGCGCTGATCTGAGGGCTGAGCACCCAGCAAAGGTGTCCAGGCTGTGGCTCCACTCTTATCCCCCATATTCCCAAGGAACCCACCCCGAGCTGTGAGGTTCAGCCCTGGCCAGCAGGGAGATGAAAACCAGCAGGAGAGACTCACCGTGCGTGGGGCAGGCAAGGAGCAGCGCCAGGCACAGCGCCAGGGCGGTGGCAGAGGGGACCATGGCTGCTCAGCATCCTCCGTGGCAGCAGGGCGAGCGCGGGGCCGGGCTGTGCCCCGGCGGGAGCTGAGCGCTCGTTTTTCCTCCAGGGGCTGGCTCAGTGACGTGTTGGAGGCGTTCAAACAGCGCCAGGAAAGTCACCGAGCAGCCACTTCTCTTCGCTGTCCACCCACTCACCCCCAGCCAAAGCCTCAGCCTGGGCTGGGCTTTTCGACAGAGCTTGAGAGGAACAGTTCTGGGGCTTTTCTGAGCAAAGCTGGGTCGTGCTGAGAAAGGCAAGTACGAGTAAGGGATGTCTCTGCCTTTGCTGCTTTGTTGTGAAATGAGATGTTAAAAGCACGGCACAGGTGAGTGTTAGCAGCAAGGATGACCTGGCACAGGGGTTTTCCTGAGCACAGCACTGTGTCCTGTCTTGAATCAGCTGAATCCAGCCAGGTTCTAACAGCCCTGGAGCCCCAGGAGGGGGTTCTGGCTTTCCTTTGGGCTCAGCCTCCTGCCTTAGCCTGCAATTCCCCTTTCTCCACTTCTGGGGCTGAGTGAAAACATCTGGGCTGTCCTGTGTCCTGCAAACACCCCCACACGAGGTGACATTGGAAATCCGGTGTGATACAGGGGCTGCCACTGTCCCCAGGGCTCTGGTAGCCCCCCAGGTATGTCTGTGTTCCCATGGCTGTGGGGTCTGCCCACGGCGGTGTCCTGCCTGTCTGCTGGTGCTGGGACCTGAATCACCAGCCAGCAGACTGTGTGAGTGCTCTGCTTTGCCTCAGAGCTTGCTTGAGGGCTTTCCTGGGGCCCTCCTATAATGGAGAGCGATTTTCCTCAAAAAGAGGAATTTCCCACTGGGGAATTAGTGGAAAGAACACAGACAAAAAGAGCAAGAGAAACCAAAAGTGCTGTGGACAGAGTCAGAGAGCATCATGGTGGGCACAGACATGCAGGCTCCTCTTTGAAGAACCATCTTAAAGGCCTAAAGTGGGAGATTTCTCCTGTTTTCCCTGACTTATCCTTCCTGACGAAGGCCGAGAGCTGCCACAAACTCGCAGCCTGGCCGGAGCACCAGCAGCTGATCCCCTCCCTGCCCTGGGTTTATCCCCATCCAGGGCAGAGCAGCTGGTGTCCTGCCACTCTGCTCTTGGCCCCCGAGCCACAGCTGGCAGGCACCGAGCTGAGGAGTCCCGAGATGAAGCGCAGCCAGTCCCACACAAAGCCACAGATTGTGTTTTGTGTAAGTCGTGACAATGAAAAGCAGCGGGACCAAGAGGCAGGGAAGTGGGAGTTCTGTGGAAAAGCCACAGGGGGGCTGGCCCCGTGGGTGAGGTGGTTCAGAGAACGGGGAGAAGTGGTTGGCAATTTAGAGGAAAGCGAAAGAGGCTGAGGAGGAACGAGAGTTCTGCAGAATGCTTGGATGGCCAGGGGGACTCGGGCTGGAGCCCGAGCTCTGCAGGGAGGGCACGGCCAGGTGCCACAGCAGAGGCTGCTGAGGGGACAGTGAGAGCTGAGGGGATGTGGCTGACCCTGAAATGTCTCCCTGTGGACACACCACGGAGAAACCCAGCCCAGCAGCACTCGGGGCCGTGCATTTCCCTCCCTGCTGTCCCTCAGGAAGCTTCCCCAGGGTGACAGCAGGGTCAGGCAGGTGCTGCTGCACCAGGCAGGGCAGGGATGGCCCCAGAGGGCTGGTTCTGCACAGCCCTGCCGCAGGACAGAGCGGGGCAGAGGGACCTCATGCCAGTTCCCTCGAGCCTGGAGGTTTGGAGCAGCTCTCCTGGGCTGGTGGAGCCGGCTCTGGCTGTGTGTTTTAGCTCCTCTTTAATGGCTGGGAGGGCAGGAGGGTGCAGGGAGGGTTCACAGCAGCAGGAAAGGTGAGAATTTCACCGGGAGCTGTGTGCATGCTGACATTTACCATCAGGCTGCTGGGGTCAAGGCACACTGTGCTCTGTTCCCTGGAGCTTGCTCTCTGTAGGTGGCTTTGTAGCAAGCAATGAACGACTCCTGGAGCTGTTTTCTGAGAATCCCTTTCTGGAGTGGACTCAGCAGCTCGGGAGGGCACGGCTGGCTCAGGGCTGCCTGGGGGTGCAGCTCAGTGCTTGGCCACCCCTGACACTCAGCAGGCACAGCCTGCAGAGGCACAAAAAGCAAACAAAAAACCCCAAAAACCACTTCTGCCTATGAAAGCCGCAGAGGAGTGCACTGTACAGTGAGGGCTGGCTCAGAACCCCTCTGTGAGCTGGGATCCTGGGAGCAGGAGTCAGAGGGATCCAGCCCAAACTTTCCAGCCTCAAAAGGAAGGGGCTTTGCAGCAGGGCTCCTCCAAGCCTGGATGTCCCCGCTTGTCTCTGCCCTTCTGATGAGCAGGTGTGGGTGGGGAGCTGGATGAACAAAGGATTTACACTAAGAATAATGCCAGGAGAAACCTGTGGCACTGAGGGTCATGGGTCTGGCTGTCAGAAAGCACAGGATGAAGCTAGGCTTTTCTCCTTTAATCCAGGAATTTTCACATGTTTCTACCTGAGCTCTTGGTTGTGCCTGCAGGGGAGGCAGGAGGCTGTGCTGGCTCCTGGAAGAAGCATCACTCCATCAGCAAAGGAATTAAAAGGCCTCTAGAGAAACCAGAGGGCATTTCATTTCCTTTGGAAAGGGGAATTCTTGACTTCTGGGTCACAGCAGAGAGGTTCTCCTGGTTGGACACGGCTGTGCATCCCCTCCTCCGCGCTGGGATGAGCAGGAGAGCTGTGGATGAGTGAGGGGGGCACAGAGGGGAGGAAGGGGGGCTCAGGAGAGCAGTGGGGAGCCCCGGGATGCTGCTGTTCCCTGGGGCCAGGTCTCCCCTGCTCGCAGGGCCCCCTGGCCCTGCCCCTCATCCCTGGGCCGGCCGGCAGAGCGCAGGTGTTTTGCAGGCTGCCTGGAGCGCTTGGGAAACCGGCGGCGGAGCCGGGCGGCAGGTCCGACAGGTTTGCTGCCGGCGCTGGCACTGACGTACGAGCCCGCTCGCCAAACACCTCCTGCCCCGGCCCCGCCGAGCTGGCCCTGCTCGGCACCGCGCTGCTGGCATGGCCGTGCCGCAGCTCTGAGCCCAGCCCAGCCCCGATCCCGGCCCATGGACGGCAAAACCTCCCCGGTAAGTGCGGGCGGCTCCCGGCTCGGGGGCGCGGGGCGCTGCGGGCTCGATGGACCCGCTCCCCCGGGCTGTGGAGGAGCGACCGGTCTCTCCCTGCTGCTCTCCGGGGTGTTCCTTCGCAGCAGCCGGAGGGAGAAGGAGCCGGCAGAGCTGCCTGAGGAGCTGCTGCCTCCGGCACCCCTTGGCACCTGGAGGGAGGGCAGCCAGCGGCATCCCTGGTGCCTGCCCTGTGCTGGCAGAGGTGTCGAGGCTCTCGGGTACTTTGCCACACTGGAGCTGTGACCTGAGGGGACCAGTTGGTGCTGCCAGAGGGATCTGGTGCCGCTTGGCACGTTCCTGAGCCCTCCAGCACTTCCCAGCAGTGCCGCACTGGTGGGCACAGCCCTGCTGCTCCCCTCGCCTGCTCGCCAGGCAGTTTTCCCTGCGCCCTTTTGGGCTGGGCTGACTGGGACTTGCTCAGCCCTGGATGTGAGGCTTTGCTGAGCATCCTGTCATGAGGAAAACATCCATCCCGGCTGGGCACCGGGCGAGGCAGCGAGTAATTACTGTGCTGAGCAGCGCCGGCTGTGCCAGCGACATCCGGGACAGAGGCGGCGCTGACGGCGTGCGTGGGGCTCCAGGGGAGGCAGAGCCAGCTCTGACACTGCCCTCTTCCTGCCCCTTGGCCTGGGGGTGCCAGGAGCAGGGGCACAGTGGGCTCGTGCTGGGTGTTGGCTGGCTCTGAGGAGATGCAGAGTGGTCCCAGCTTGGATGGCCCCAAAGCAGGGTGGCATCACTGCATCTTGGTGATAGAGGGGCAGGAACTGGCATGGCCACATGCAGAGACAATTGCCCAATACTGGACATCCCCACTGGGCTGCCTTGGCACTGTCACTCGGGTTAAATGGGCCATCAGGAGCGCCAGGAGCCACCCTTGGCTCTGCAATGGCAGCAGCGTCTCTTTGTCTTTCCGGGCCTCTGTTTGCCCCTCCGTGGAGCGAGGTGAGCAGTGGTTACTCAGCCCCTGGAACATTTCAGGTCTGTGCCCGAAGGGTGCCCACACTGGCACAGGATGAGCTGTCCCTGGCCTCACTGGGCTGGCTCAGTGGACAGTCGGTCACCTGCACTTGCAGAGCGGCAGTGGCTGGCTCGGGATTTCACTGTGCTGTGTGTGCCAGGGTCTTGGCAGTGCCCTCTCACCCCGTTCTGTGCTGGCCTCTGTCCCCTCCCAGGTAGGCCCCACTCAGCAGTGGCACTGGAGCAGAACATTGTCACTCAGAGGGACTAGGGGCTCTCACAGGCTGGGGACACCTCTGTCCCTGGCAAGGACAATGTCTCCGTTGTGTGCTGGCTGAGCTGCTCTGCGCAGACAAAGGGTGCCTCATAACCAGGTGAAGGAGTTCCCAGGCTGGGCACAGGGCTGTGGGCAGCTGGAGCCGTGCTGAGGGCGGGCTCAGCTGGGGAGGAGGACTGAGGCAGCTCCTTGCAGCTCATTTAAGCCAGGCTGCCTCTCTCCCCTCTTGATGCTCTGGGTTTTTGGGAGCTCTGTGTCCTCCTGCTCCTCCAGGACGCGGCTGGGCCCTGGGTCAGGTTGCAACACCCAGGTGTTCCCTGGCTTCCGCTTTCCCTCCCACTCCGAAACTGTGGCTGCCTGCTGGCTGGCTTCCCTGGAGCCTCCAGCCCAGCCTGGATTGCCTTTCCCCTGGTGCTTGTCCTGGCTGCTGTGGGTTTGGGGGCCTTCCCTCCATGTCAGGGTGTGGAGGGAGGTCAGTGCATGTTACAGCTCACGGTGCAAGGGGGACGGGTACCTCAGCACTGCTGCCCTTGGTTTGGGGGCCTGGCCTAGCTCTGCTCCGAGCCTCAGAGCAGGGACGGGGTGTGAGGTGGTGTTTGCACTCCTGACAGGTTTAGCAGAGGGCTCAGGTTGCAGACAGGCAGTGTCCCCTGTCTGCGAGGTGAGCAAAGCTGGCCAGGAGTGTCCCCAGTGTCCCTCCTGCTGTCCTGTGAAAGCAAGGACTGTGCCAGTCGGGGGCTGGCCGTGCCCCCTCCCCACGGCTGCCTCTGCCATGGATCACTCCTGTGGCTGCTGGAGCAGCAGAGAGGCCATCGGGGAAAGGGCTCAAACCGCAGCGGCGCCTGTGATCCGGTCTGGGCTCTGCCTCTGACTTTTACTCAAAAGCCAGCGAAGGATGAGTAAAGGTTTTGTGGGCAGGAGGCATCGCTTGCTCACCGGGGTCACGCGCTCTCCCCAGCAGAAACATCTCTGCCAAACCACCGCTGTTTTCTCTGCTGCAGTGGCCCCACGCTGCTCACCTGTGGTAAGAGCTCTGTTACCCCTTCTGGCAGCCCACAAAATTATTTAGACTTAAGACTTTGAAGGAAATAAGCAGCTGAAAAGTTCACCTGAGTGTAAGAAAGAGCATGTGCTTCCTGCTGAGGAGCGCTCAGAGCAGTCTGACCTATGGCACGTTGCGGTGTTAATTTGATATATTTGCACAGTGCAGGTGGGAGTGCTGTGGCATCCAGCATTGCTGGCTCCTTGGGCAAGCTGGGCTGTGTTTTCTGTGTGTGATGGAGAGGTTTCTCCTTTGGAGGATTGCAATGCTGCTGGTCTGATAAGCAAAGGGTTACAGCTGCTGCAGGGTGAGATGTGACACATCAGACGTGGAGACAGCACATAAATGCCAGGGGAAAAGGGTATTTACAAAAACCTCATTTCAACGCAGGCAGGAGAAATTCTTTTCCCAGGAAGCGTTCCTGGCATCCTCACATTGCTTTGCCCAGGACCTGCCACAGCTCTGGCTGTCACCCACAGTGGGCACTGAGGGTACTGGGGATGCCCCACGATGTGGGCACATGAGAACTGAAATCTCACCAGTGTTGTGACTGCTCAGGCTCATTAGGGTAGGGCACTCCAGGGCACCCTCCAGCCCTCCCAGCCTTGAGGAGAAAACTGAGGGGCCCTCCTGGGCTCCCTGGCACCCCTGGGAGGAGGCAAGGCCGCAGCAGTGCTGGGAAATCCGGGTGTGGGGAAACCTGGAGCAGATCCAGGCTGGTGGGGAAGGCTTGAGAGTGGAGCTGATGCAGTGAAACAGAAAGTGCCTCTCCCCACTCCTCCCCACGCACAGGAGCCCAGGGAGCTCCACACGGGTGGGGAGGTGGCTCCCCATGGCCGGGGACACCAGCGGTGCCTGTGCCAAGGGCCCGCGGGGGTGGGAGGAGGTTTGTGCCGGGGGTGGCCCCGCACACGCCGCTGCTGGCCAGGGCGGGTGGCCCGGAGCCCGGGGTGCTGTGGCCACCAGCTCTGTGGGGATGGGCTTGGCAGGCACGGCCCGAGCAGGGCAGGAGTGTCCCGCTGTGCAGGGCACAAATGTCCCCGGTGTGCAGGGCACAGGTGTGTCTCTGGTGTGTGGTACAGGTGTGTCCTGGTGTGCAGGGCACAGGCATGTCCTCAGTGTGTAGGGCACAGGTGTGTCCCTGGTGTGCAGCACAGGTGTGTCCCTGGTGTGTAGCACAGGTGTGTCCCTGGTGTGCAGGGCACAGGTGTGTCCCCAGTGTGCAGGGCACAGATGTCCCCAATGTGCAGCACAGGTGTGTCCCCAGTGTGCAGCACAGGTGTGTCCCCAGTGTGCAGGGCACAGATGTCCCCAATGTGCAGCACAGGTGTGTCCCAGTGTGCAGGGCAGGTGTGCAGGGCACAGGTGTCCCNACAGGTAATGCCCAGGAAGTCACAGCAGCGCATCGCCGGGGAGGGCACAGCCGCGTTCGCACAGCGCCAGCAGCCTTCCGACCTGCTCATTAGGGCTCCTGGTTCCCGGCAGGAAGCACGAGCGGGGAGAAGAGCCAGCTGGAAGGGCAAGGGGGGCTCCCAGCAGTGTCCCTGCCGTGCCCGTGTCCCCGTCCTGTCCGCTCCAGAGCTCCAGCCCCAGTGCTCCTCGCCGGCCTGGCAGGGAAAGGGATGATTTCTGCTCATGGAGAAAGGTGATCTCTAGCAGTGCAGGGCCAAAAACCAGAGACAGGCTCCCAGAGGGATGTCTTAGAGCTCATCTCTGGTGGGTAAGTGGCCCCTGCAGGGTGGTGGCTCCACTTCTCCCTGGGCTCCCCCTCAGAAGTTATCATTCCCCAGAATGGTTTGGATGGAGAGGGACTGAAGGCTCTCCCTGTTCCAGCCCCCTTCCATGGGCAGGGACACCTCCCACCAGACCAGGTTGCTCCAAGCCCCATCCATCCTACAAAAGGTAGAGGAAGCAGCATTTATTTTGGGGTTTGTTCACAAGTCCTCTCTGGAGGAAAATGAGAGGCTTTGGCTTCTGTCACCAAGGGAGCATTTGGAAGAGTGTATTTTGAGGAAAGGAAACAGATACACATTCTTTTGTGAATTCATGGATCAGGAGTGACACAACTGCAGAGCAGCATTCCAGGGTGCAGGACGTTTCAGGGCTTGGAAAACACCGATTATTAAGTATTACTACATGACAGCTGGAAATTGCACTGTATTTTTCAAATGGCTAATTAAGGATAGATGCATAAATTGGGGCACTGGCCCCGTGGAACTGGGCCACGGCGTGACTGTCACGATGCCAAATACCCAGCTGATTGCTCGGCTCACAGTGATGCCTTTGGGAAGTTCAGCTGCCTGAAGGGGAAAAACCCAGTGACAACGAGGATTTTGGCCATCCTGGGTGGGATGTGGCTCAGGTTCTGGCACAGAGAGAGGCACTGGGGTGGTGACTCTCCCTGAGGCTCCTGGTTCTGTGAGGAACAGGCTCGTTGTGGTGCCAGGGGGGCTCAGCTCCGTCTCTGTGTTGCTTTCACCTTCACAGCTGGCAGGGTGGCAGCTGAGGGACTGGTGGGCAGCAGTCACTGCTGGTGACAGTCCCTTCTGCCCACAGACCACTGCCTCGCCCAGCAGTGTCCCTCCCAGCCTGCTCCATGTCTCCACGGCCAGCAGCATCTTCGGTGCCCGAGCTCCACCACCTCGAGAGAACGTCCTGGGCATCAGCTTCAAACCCTACAGCCCCGAGTCCGGCCCGTCCCCGAGCCCCTGCTCAGCCTGTGACAGCACACGTGAGGATGGGGCCCGGGCTGACCCATGGCCCTGGTGCCTCCCAGGCCGGGGAGGGATGGAGGGAGGCAGGGAGGTGACATCCAGCCACGGGCTGGAGTTTGCCTGGGGTGTGAGGGGTGTGGGGGGCAAGGGGGAGCACAGTGACCACAGGGCAGGCTGGGGTGTGCATGGCCCTGCTCTCCCACAGCTGCCCCCCTGACCCTGCCTCTGCCCTGCTGCCAGGATCCTCCATGTTCAGAGCTCCCTGCATGAGCCAGCGGCGGCTTGCGCTCATCTTCTGCGTCTCCGTGCTCATCGTGCTGCTCATCGCCCTCATCCTGCTGTGTGAGTGGGGGCCCAGCCCAGTGGGGGAGGGCTCTGGGCTCCTGGAGGGGTCCTCAGAGGAGCTGGGAGTCAGCAGAGTCTGGGGATACCACACTGGGAAGTGCCAGAGGGAAACCCCTGGCCCAGAGACAGGGATGTGCTCCTCCCATTCCCTGAGTGTTCCTGACATCTGGTGGAGAGACGGGAGCTGGAGAAGGAGACAAGGAGATCTGCTGCCTGGGCTGGTGCCAGTATTGGGGGGTTGGGGCTGCAGTGGGCTTTGCTTCTGCTGGGCTTACCCTGGTGGGCAGCAGGGCACCCAGTAGCACCCACAGTTGCCCTCCCCAAGACAAATCATGGTCCTTAGGCAGAACAGGCACAGACACCGGGGAATCCCTTTAATCCTGCTGACGTCCAGCTGTTGCTCTCCAGCCGTGGGCTTGAAGCACTCACAGGCTGAATGCATTTCCTGTGGGTGAAGGGAGAGGGGCTTGCAGCAGCTGGGCAGCACAGGGGGTGCTCAGGGTAGCCAGTCCTCCCCCAGCCCTGTGTCCAGCAGCTCCTCACTCTTGCTGAAACACACCTCATGCTCACACCCAGTGATGGGGAATGCTCGTGTGCCTGGCACGCCTCCAGATACCCACCCAGGTGGGGTACAGCCCTTCACCCATGGCCAGCCCTGGCCTCAGCGTGGTGTTCTCCTGCTTCCAGTCATGTTCTGGAGGTCGCAGACGGGCATCCTGTACAAGGAACCAGCAGAGAGCTGCAAGGACAGCGCCGTGCGCTGCGACGGCGTCGTCGACTGCTCCCAGAGGAGCGACGAGCTGGGCTGTGGTGAGGCACAGGAGCTGGGGTGGTGGCAATGGGGAGAGCCCCAGGAGCACCCCTGACCCTCCTGCTCCATCCCACAGTGCGCTTCTCATCCGAGGAGTCCTTGCTCCACGTGTACTCCAGCACCGAGAGCCAGTGGCTGCCGGTGTGCAGCAGCGACTGGGACGAGTCCCTCTCCAGGAAAACCTGCCGGCAGCTGGGGTTTCAGAAGTAATTCCTGCAGGATGAGTTATTCTGCTTGGGTGCTGGGGCCCTGCCAAGCCCCTGCCCTGACTGAGTGCAGGGTCTGGCGTGCTGTTTCCCCCAGTGTTGTGTTTTCCCACTGGAAGGCGGCGTGTCCAGCGCTGCTCTGGGCACAGCACAGGGACCAGGTGGGCAGTGCCCACATGGGGGGACCCTCACTGCCTGTCCTCTCCCCTCCCAGTGCGTCCCAGACCGAGTACATCCCCCTGCATGTCTCTGGCAAGAGCCTCACGGTGACTGATGAGCGAGAGACCATCCAGCAGAGCCTCAACAGGTACCAGGCTCACCTGCTGCCCCACCCCTGCCCTGGTGCCACAGGGACGGGGCTGAGGCTGGCTGTCCCTCCTCTCTCCCGCAGCTCCCAGTGTCTCACGGGGAAGTACGTCTCCCTGCGATGCACAAGTAAGGACTGGCTAGGACACAGCCGAGGGTGGGTCCCCTTTTCGCAGGCTTGGGAGCACTTTCCCCCCTTCCCATCACAGGGGTGGGCAAATGGGATGTCTTCCAGCAAATGTTCTGGGTGGTAGAAAAGCACCAACATTGCATTCGCTGCAATAAGTGTGGCTCCTGTGGGTGATGGGGGCACTGTGTGTGTCCCCTCCGTGCTCCCCTTCCCCCCGAGCCTTTCTCCCAGCCCTGCTGTCCCCTCCAGCCTGCGGGCAGAGGATTTCTGGCCGGATCATCGGTGGGAAGGAGACCTCTGTGAACAAATGGCCCTGGCAGGTCAGCGTGCAGTACGGGCCCATCCACATCTGCGGCGGCACCATCATCGACGCCCAGTGGGTGCTCACCGCTGCCCACTGCTTCTTCATGTGAGTGCTGCTGCCAGCCCGGGCACCCAGCCCAGCCCCAGGCCCGGCTCTCACTCCCTCCTGCCCCATCTCGCCCTGCCAGGAACAGCATGAAGATCCTGGACGACTGGAAGGTGTACGGAGGGGTGTCGGACCTGAAGCAGCCCATGGAGGGCATCCCTGTGTCCCAGGTCATCATCAACTCCAACTACAGCGACGACCACGACGACTACGACATCGCCCTCATGAAGCTCTCCAGGCCACTGACACTCTCAGGTGAGGTGTCAGCTTACCTGGGCTTGGCTGGGTGGTGTTTGGGGGACAGGGAGATGGACAGGACTGAGAGGTGTGTCCTGGGAACCGTGGGGTGTGTGGGGCTGCTGCCAGCTGGAGCATCCACAGAATTCAGAGAATTCACAGAATCACAGAATGACCAGGTTGGCAGAGACCTTAAAGATCATCGAGTCCAACCCATGCCCTAACACCTCACCCAAACCATGGCACCGAGTGCCACATCCAGGCTTTGTTAAACACATCCAGCTCTGCTGTGGCCACCTTGCTTGTCCCACGGCCAGGAAGGGTCTGGCACCCGCTGCCGTGGGCTCAGCTGTGCCCCCAGCCCCACACGGGGCCGGTGGGATGGGCAGAGAGGGGATGGGATGAGATGGGCAGCCTTTCCTGCGCCCCACGCTCCTCCCTGTGCTGATTTCTCTGCCGGTGACTCACCCCTCGCTCCCATCCCGGCTCCTCCAGCCCAGGTCCGCCCCGCCTGCCTGCCCATGTACGGCCAGCGATTCCAGACCGGCAGGTCCTGCTTCATCACCGGCTTCGGCAAGACCAGGGAGAATGAAGGTGAGGCGGGACCGCGGCTCCCCGCAGGCAGCCCCTGCCCCGAGCACAGCCCCGCTGGGGCCCTCCAGGGCTCCCCCCGCAGGGATCACTCTCGGGACTGCCCTGCCAGCTGCGAGGCTTTGCAGAAATGAGAGCTGTGAGAAGCAACCGCTTCCTCCCTCGCTGGTGAGGGGCCGCGGGCGGTGGGGGGTGGCGAGGCCCCCCCTGCCCCACAGCTCTTCCTGCCTTGCAGATAACACGTCCCCGAAGCTGCGGGAGGCCGAGGTGAAGCTGATTGACTACAAGATCTGCAACAGCGACAAGGTGTACGAGGGCTACCTGACCCCCCGCATGATGTGCGCCGGGTACCTGCAGGGAGGCAAGGACGCCTGCCAGGTGAGCTGGGGGCACCAGGGCAGAGCTGCCCCAGTTTGGGCACCCACAGAGGGGCGTCTCCTGTCTCCCCTCCTCACTGCTCTGCCCCTCTGAGCCAGGGTGACAGCGGGGGGCCCCTGGTGTGCGAGGACGATGGCCGCTGGTATGTGGCCGGGGTGACGAGCTGGGGGACAGGATGTGGCCAGAAGAACAAGCCTGGAGTGTACACACGTGTGACAAAGCTCCTCAGCTGGATATACAGCAAAATGGAGGTGAGGTGGCAGGGCTGTGCCCGGGCAGGGCGGCCCTGGAGAGGGGCTGTGCCCCCAGCCCAGCCCCTGCACCTCACCCTGCTCTCCTCTCTGTCCCTTGCAGAGCGAGAACGACTAAGGGCAGGATGGACACTGTGCCTCTCCGGCTGGCACGGGCCACAGCCCCAGGCTGCTGCCAGGGCACGATGCCACCCACCAATCCCCACCTCTCTGGACTGTCCGTGCAGCCAGGGACCTGTGGCTGCCCCCGAACTCTGGAAACAGCACCTGCAAAGTGCCCCTGCCCTCGCCTGGTGCCAGGGGTGGCATGGTGGTGGCTGGGCACAGCACCCAGCCAGGCCTTGGGGGGACACAGCCCATGCCAGCAGCTGGCCGTGCTGGCTGGGGGACACCTCCCTGCCCCGTGTGTGTGGCTCTCCTGTAAATAGACCTGTCTGGACAGGCTGTGCGAGTGCTTCCTGGCGGGGCCGTGGCGCACTCAGCGGGCGAGGGGCTGCCAGCAGTGCCCGCGGAGAGGGAGCTCTCTGCTTTAACCAGGCCACAGCTGTGCCACCTTAGGGTGCAGGATGTGGCAGCTGTGTCCACACTGCCACACCTGCCGCCCCGCCGGCGGCTCTGCTGCGAAGGGGAGCCCCGAGCTGCGGATATTCCTCCCGCTGGGAGGGGCGGCCGCTGCTCTCGTGTTTGCCGAGGGATTTAGGAAGTGCTTTTACGGGATGTCCCTGCCTGCCAGAGAAATGCCGGGTTGTTTATTTTTCCATGCCGTGGCTCCGGTCTGAGCCGGCGCTCCCTCCCAGGACCGCAGCTGCTCTCAGTCCGCTCCGGGCAGGGTTTGGCAGCGCCGTGGGTCGGTCTGAGCCCTGGGGGTGGCTGTGGGAGCTGTGACAGAACCAGCGGCTGCCAAAGGCCACGCTGGATTGTGGTTCAGAGCAATCACCCTCGCGGGCAGTGCCCAGAGGGAGCAGCCCCGGATCTCCCTGCTGGGAGCTCTGCGGTGCCCCAGCGCTGCCTCCTGCCTGCAGGGATGGCACAGCCAGCCTGTCCTCCCTGCCCACACCCAGCAGGGACATTTCCCTCGAGGGAACAAGTGCCTTCATCTCCTGGTGGATGCTGGGGCACACGAGGAGATCCCCAGGGTGAGCAGAGCCTGCCTGCTCCCCTCCCCAGCCCCATCGTCAGCTGCAGAGGGGTCCTGTGGAGCCTGGCCACCCTGCACTCTTCTAATAAATGTTTTGGTAGTGTCCCACGTGGAGATGGCTCTTTGGGATGGGCTGGAAGGGAAGCAGCAGCGTGCCAAGGTGCCAAGGATCCCTGGGGAGCAGGCATGTGGGGCTTGTGATGGAGTGGCCCTTCCTGCCTGTCACCCTCCAGGGTACTGCTGGTGGCTGAGAGAAAAGGGATGTTCTCATTGCTCAGGTCCTGGGAACATTTCCCAGCACTGACCACTTCCCCTGGAGAAGGTTCTGGGCAGCTGTGGTTTGTGTTGGGATTTTGGGTGTGCAGAAAGCACCTGCCTCTCCCTGGGGCTGGGGCTGCACCTGCCCGCTGGTGGGAAGGGCTGGGGGAGTTCCTGGTCTTGCTTCACTCCTGGGGGTTTGGACAGTGCTGGGTGGCTGCTCCAGGCCTGAACTGAAACAAAGGGAGGGACTCGGTGCCTTTTGGGAAGAGCCAAGTCAGCCTGACCTCAAACTCCTTTTCAGAGCAGCAGCCCAAAAACCTCCCACGGCGCAGGAGCCCAGGAGGAACGGAGCGTGCAGGGCCAGGGCACTGCTCCCACCCCATCACCTGGACAAGGGCCCTGGGCAGCCCTGCTGGGCTCCAGCCAGGGCTGGGGGCTCTGCTCCCCCCTGCACATGCTGCAGTGCCTGCCCCCAGTGTGCAGGGAAACACAATTTTCCATAAACAGAAGCAGCTGATCTCGAGTTAGAGATGGGGCCCCGACTTCCCTGTTTTGTTTTGGTCTGGTTAAAGTGGGAATTCAGTGGGCCTTCAGTCACAGACCCAGCCTGGGTTTGTCCAGAGGGGGTCTGGGGGTTTCAGTGGATAAGTCAGAGTGGAGCAGCAGCTCCTGGTGGTACATTACTGGAGAAATCGATCTTTTGAGAAGGAATAACCCAAAAATTGGAACCCAATAAGAGCTGATCTTGCTGGAGCTGTGTTCCTGGGAGCAGTAATGGTAACATTTCAGCACGTGTGGGACCCTCTCCTCTGCTGTGGGTTTCTCCTCCTCAGGGGTTATTGCTCTTCTGAAAGTCTCTCACAGCAGAGAAACACTTTCAGCCCCTAATACCAATTTAATTTATTTCTTCTAAACCTGCCATGCAGCAGTGTCTCCCCCCAGGCCCCCAGGCAGGTATGCTGTGCTTTCCCAAGGGATGAAGTTTTCTAAGAAGATTAGGAGTGATTATTTTCCCGTGAAGCCTGGCCACAGCTGCCGTGCTGTTCCCAAATGCTGTGCAGATGGAGCAGACGCCTTGGACACGGCTTTGCCTCCACTCCTGGGGGAGCAGAGTTGTGGTGGGTGCCAGCCCAGCCCCGAGGAGCTCCTGGGACAGCGCAGGCATCACCTGTGGCTCCTGTAAAGCCCTTTTCTTGCTCACTGTCCTGCTCCAGAGCCTCTTCTGAGACAAGGGGTGCTGAGCATCGCCCCACATCTGTTCCCAAGTTCCTCTGAGCTCTGGAAATCGTAGGCCAGCATCCCAAAGGGACACAAATTACAAAAATACAGCCTGGCAGGCACCACGTGAATTACCACCCATTAGCCGTGGTTTTCCCGATCTCTCCTTTTATAGCTCTTTGTTCTGCTGTGTCAAAACAGATTTGTTTATAGGGTTTCAGCAATGATGTTTCCCTGCAAAAATGCTTTTCCTCTAGTTGGGGATTGGTTCCTTTCCATGGTCAGTAACATCACCACTTGGCACGGGTGGAGTTCAGCTGGAGCTGTGCTCGGCGGGGCAGTGCAGGAGCAGCCAGTGCTCAATCCCTGCTCCTGCAAGGATCCAGGGCACCAGGAATGGCTGGGCTGATGGAAAATGATGTTATTGGGGTAAACACAGCCTTATGGCTGCACACAGCTTTGTCACTGCTCCGCTCTCCCGTGTCCCTGATGGGGCCAAGGGCTGCATTGCCACTGAAGAGGCAATTTCAGGGATTGACTTTACAGGGAGAGACCTCAAAATTGGAGGGGAAAGTTCTGGAGAGCAGGTGGCTCTGTCCCTGCCCTAGGCCCACAGGGAGGAGACGCCTGCTTCAGGGTAAGGGACACAGGCTGGGATGAAATCATGCCCTGCTGGAGTTAGTGGCTGTGCCCCTGTTCTTTCAGACAGCTGAGCAGACCAGCCCAGCCCTCTTGTTAACATAAATCAGCATCTCCTGCCTGGCCTCTGCATTACTTTTGGCCCAGTTTCTCCAGAAGAGAAGCTGGAGCTCGGCACAGCCTCTCCAGCAGCCCAGCTCTGGGGAGCAGACGTTCACCATGAGCGACTGCTGGAGCTGCTTTTCCTCTTCCATCCCCACATTCACATTGGGATCTCTATTCTACCTGAGTTTGTACAGGAAAAAAAACAATTGCCGCTGATTTTTTGGTTCTACTCACTTTGGGGCAGCTCCTTGGGAATTTGTAAACAAAAAACCAAGGGAGGGAGAGCACGGGGCACATCCAGCCACATCCAGCTGTGTCCTGGCTGCTGCTGCATGGGGCATCTGTGCTCAGGGCTCTGCAGAGCCCCACCGTGCTTGCTGCAGCCCCCAGGGCATGGTCACACCTGCATGTTTTACTGTGTGCTGTGGATAATGACAGCCCAGAAGCAGATAAGGTCAGAGAAGCCCAAAACTTGATTATAATGGCTTGATCCCTGCCTCCCTCTCTGCAGGGTAACTGACAGTCTTATCCTGTTTTCCTTATGCATTAGAAGGACTTGATGTTTTCCAGCTCCTCAGTGTTGGTCTGTATCTCTTGACCCTTTGAATAATTGCCTTGAAATGCCAGTGCTGGTTTATTTTCTTTTTATGTTTTACTGGAAGCGGGGAGATGGCTGTGGAACGGTGCCGTCACCGCCTGATTTCTATCTCAGCTGCGTTGGAGTTAGCAGGGGATGAGCCAGCTCGCTGCTGACAGCATTGCTGAGGTGTTTTTCCAAGAAGAAATGGCTCTCCAGGGCAGCAGCAGGCAGACAGAGATGTGCCAGTCTGGCCTGGGATGGGGTGGTGCCCGTGGCTCTCAGCTACTGCCTGGCAGTGCCCCCAGCACCCTGTTCCCATCTGGCACCCTGAACAAGGATCTCCCTGCCCATCTTGCTCCTCCCAACACGCCTGGCTGTCTGATGGGAAGAGCTGGGGCCTGCCACAAAGCTCTGTGACAGGGCTTTCAGAGCTTTGCACAGGGCTTTTTGGCCAGCCCTTCTGTCACACAGCGTTTTGCCCTGGCTGGCTGAAGCGTGCCCTGGTTCCTGACCTGCCCTGGGCCATTCCAGGTCTGGTTTTCTGCAGCTGCCAGATGCTGCTGGATGCAGGGCAGGCAATGCAGGCACCAGGTCCTGGGTGTGCCTGAAACTGAGCCAGGCCAGGCTGGAAAAGTGTCCCTGCTGCCCACCCTGACCTGAGACTGGCTGAGTGACGTGACTGAAGCCCTGTGAGCTGGGCCACCTGGCCTGGCAGCCTGGCAGCCCCTTTCCCAGCTCTCAGGAGGCAGCAGGGCCTCTGTGCCGTGTTTGCAATTCATCTGTGTGTGTTTCCTGAGCTCCCAGTCTGTTCCACGCCCGGAGCAGAGCTCGGGGCAGAGTCCAGGCCTGCTGTGCCGTGGGAAGGGATGTTTCACAGCCAGGTGAGCGTTTCCCCTCCACCTGCACCCTGCAGGCACTGTGACTTTTGTAGAACCACTGAATGTTCAGGTTGGAAGGGATCTTCAAGGCCATCAAGCTCCAAATCCCTGACACACCTTCCACTATTCCAGGTTGCTCCAAGCCCCATCCAACTCGGCTTTGGATACTTCCAGGGACGGGGCAGCCACAGCTCCTCTGGGCACCCTGTGCCAGAGCCTCACCACCCACACAGGGAAGAATTTCTTCCCCACATCCCATTTAACCCTGTCCTCTGGCAGTGGAAGCCATCCCCTCTTGTCTCTCCAATCCATCCCTTGCCCAAAGTCCGTNTCGGGGGTGCGCTCCCCGGTACCGGGGTGCGGTACCGAGCCCCAGCCCGCTCCCACCGGGGAGGCGGCCGGGACCCCGCCCCGCTGCCCCGGGGCATCGCCCCTCGCCCCGACCCGCCCGCATCCCGGCCCCGGCGGCTGCCATGGCAACGCCGGGTACCGCGGTTTCCCTCATCCCACCGTTGCCTGGTTACCAGCCCCCCGTGCTGGGGAGGATGCCCCGGCGGACCCCACCCGAGACCCCCGCGGGGAGAGCCGGAGCACGGGCGGTGCTCCGCAGGCTGGCAGGGCTGCGCGGAGCAGGGGGATCCCGGGGAGCGGGGGGATCCCGGGGAGCCGGGGGATCCCGCTCTCGCAGCCCTTGGCAGCGCTCTGGCTCCTGTTGTTCAGTGTTGTAGTAACACCGTGTGTAAACAGCCAAGCGCCTCATCCCGGCAAGGCGTACGGAGGAAGGGAAGAGCGTGTCTCTCAGGGTGTGTAATTAATGCTTCCAAAGAAACGGATTTTGGAGTCCATGTGGTGGAACTTGGATCTTGCAGGGATATCTCTGTGGGAGGGAAAGTGACAGGTGGTTTGTGTGGATGTGAATAAGCAGCGTGAAGGAGCAGCCTCTCGGGGAAAGCCGTGTGTGGATTAGAATGGAGCACCCATTTTGGCAAGCCCGCAGCGCTCCGAGATGCTGGTGGGTCCTGTTGGGATTTTCAGTCCTGCTGGGTGGTTTTGCTCCCAGTTTGAAACAAAGACAAACCCGGAGAATCCCTGCTCATGCACAACTGGACCATGGTTCCTGGGCGGAGTGAAGTGGAGAGCTGCCAGCGTGAAGTGCCATGGCTGCCAAGCCAGGCCACCTGTTAGAGCGTGTTTGGAACCTGCTGGAGGATCTCCTGTGCCTGCAAGGTGTGAGTCTGCCTGCACCTTCCTCTCATCAGCCTCGTGGCTCGCGCTCACCTGGAAATTTTATCCGCTTTGTCTCAACATTCTCATTCAGGTAAAAGATGGTGGGGAGCCACGGCTGTGCCGGGTGTGGAGGGCACTCCCTGGCACAGCAAAGCAGCAGCTCTGTGTCCAGCTGCTCCCCCGTGTTTGCCTTGCAGGCTGTTTGTGTGTTTGCAAGGTGTAACGAGGCTGCTGAGTTCTGCAGCTGTTGTGTCCCCGAGCATGGAGAGGACACCGTTGGCACTGGCAGCATGGAGGTGTCCTGCCCTGTCCTGTCCTGTCCTGTCCCAGGGAGGGGCTGTGCCACCTGCCATCACTCTGTGCCTGGGGCAGTGTTGGTGGGGACAGCAGCCGTGCTGCTGGGCACTGCTGTCTGCCTGTGCTCACGGTGGTCGTGGCTGATGGTGACAGCAGAGGAGAGAAGGGAGAAAATGTCTGCTCTGATGTGCTGCAGAGCTGGCACTGCTGTGGTACCCAGCACGTTCAGGAGCCTCAGACAGCTCCTTGCACGCTGCTCTGCCAGGGTGTTCTGATGGTCTGGGGTACTCTCACCACCAGGATCCTCCAGGGAGCCCCTCCTTTGTCTCACCTGTGGGATTCTCGTGGCTGATGCCCCTGCAGAGCTGGGCTCATTCAGCTGGTGTGTGGCCAAACAAGAGTGTGGTGGGTCCAGGCAGGTGCACAGCCAGGTTTACAGCCCTTGGTTATCTGTTAATCAAATAAGGAGGGATCAGGAGCAGCAGACTCCTGTGGGAGGTGATGTTTTGTACCTGCTGGAGCCCAGGCTGGGTTCCCTGGCCAGGCAGGGTTGGCACTGGAGGTTTGCCCCAGTGAAGGATTGGCCTCACTGCCTCATTGGGGTGTCATCAGGGGCTGGGGACTGTGCTGAGCCACACATGGCCAGGCAGTCTTGGCTGAGGCTCCTCAATGGTTTAGGGTCAGTTCCATGAGGCTGGAAGAAGCCCTGCAGGAGGCAAGGGGAGTTCTGGGGTACAGGTGAGGGATGGTGCACTCAGAGACTCCCCAAACCAGCAGAAGAGACAATTAGACTGCAGTAAAGCAGGCCTCCCATCCAGTCAGCCTCTGAATCAGCACCGGATTTGGGAAGGGCCGTCCACACCAGAATGGCGAGGGCTGGAAATCTCCTCTCCTCTCTCATTTAGAAGCACGAGGCACAACAACAGGCACATTAATAGCCAGATTGATGCTGACGTGAAATGGCAGAAGAGCACGTCTATGCAGAGCTGGAAATGTCCATTCACACATGCACGCTCTCAAACGCCCCGGGCAACGGAGCGCTGCTGTCACGGTCTGGGGGGCTTTGCACAGAAACCAGAGATTTTAACTAGGTCTGATCTTCGGGAGATGCCCTGAGGACCCTGACGGAAGGCGGAGGCTGCCCGGAATTGCGCTGTGATGGCTGAGACTTGACAGGGCAGAGCTATGCAAAACAATGAAAAGGAAAAGGGGACTTGGAGATCCAATGGCGTTACAAATTCACCTGCCTTGCTCTGGCAGGATTTGCTGCGCTGCAGAGAGCTGAGCCAGGCAGGAGAGACTGGGTCTGTCTGCCCGGATTTGCCTGCTCCTCTCCCTCGCCCGGGCTCCGTGCACGCACACACACCAAGCCGGTGGGAATGGGCAAGGAGGGATCATCCAGGAGAAGAGGCTGAGCAGGAGCCGTGGCTGTGCTCGGCATGGAGGGAGTGGTGGCTGTGCGCGTGGCAGGGCGGCAGCGGGGCTGTGAATCATCCTGGTGCCAGGGTGTCACCCTGCCCTGTCACCCCGCCTTGTTGGTGCCACTGCTGGCTGCTCTGGGCAGAGAGAACTGACCCTCACCGTGGGGCAGGTCCAGCCCTGGCCGGGTCTGGCAGTGCTGGGTTAATCCCCCAGCCCACTCTCATCCACACCCTCCCAGAGAACAGCAAACTCCGCGTACTTCCTCGCTCTGTGTGGCTGCTTCCTCCCCCCTGAGCCTCTCACAAATTCCTGCTGCCTCCTCCGACCACCGGCTCTTCTGTGGGAATAGGGATGGTGGGAAGAGATCTGGTATCCCTCAAAAAGCAGCTGGTTGAGCTGGGATGAGAGGGAAGGCGAGTTCTGGACGCTGCTGCTCAGCTCCCGTGCTGCTCCGCCTCTCTCCGTGTTTCACCGGATCTCGCAGTTTTAACAGGAAACCCCCATGTTTTGGTTGAGTCACAGGCATTGCCACTGCCCGTGGTGACTCCGAACTTTGTGTCGCCAATGGGGAGAAAACAAGGAAAGATTTGGGCTGTGGGATGTGGCAGCTGCTGTTTTCCTCTCCTTTCCTGTGCCAAGGCACAGCTGGAGTCAGCATGAGGGAAGGCAGGAGCTGGGAGAGCGGCAAACCCTCGGCAGCGCTCGCTCTTCTCACTTTATTTCAGCTTCAGGAGGAAGTGGGTGGGCCAGCTTGGAGCAACCCAAAAAACCTGTGGCTCTTTGCAAGGCATATGCTCCCTTGGAGGAGAGCTGGGCTCGTTTGCGCTGCGGAGCGCCGTGTTTGCCTTTGGAGCAGGGACACTGCCAACCCCGGCGGTTCACTCGTGCGGAGATAAGGCTGAGCGCAGGCAAGTGTGTGAATTCTAGGAATTGAGATGGAAAAACAAAGAACATATGTGTGCTGCGCGCTTGGCTCGGCCCAGCAGTGAACTCTGCCGCGCTACGTGCGAGAAGCCAAACGCTGAGCAAAGGGTTGGAGGGGGGGTGTGTGGCTGGGCAGGGCCCAGTGCCACGTGGAGGGGCTCAGGGCAGGAAATAACACAAAATTCCCCAAGTGTGTTCTTCAGGGAGTGATCCAGTAGCAGGCAAATAGCAGCAAAACAGTAAAAATCCGATGAATGATTTGTTTGAGGGGTATGGGAGCCAATTAATATTGATCACAGCACGAGACTGTGAGCTGGGTCACAGCCCTTGTGCACACACAGAGCCCTTGGAGGGGTAAAGTGACTGATTTTGCAGCTTCCAGAAAGGACATGTGCAGCTCGAAGTGACTGTGTCACCAGCTGTGGGTTCTTTGTGTGTGTTTCTAAGACCTGGTAATTACCCAAAATCTGCATCTCAGCAAATGAGGGGGTTTGTCTGGGTGCACTCCCGGCACAATGGCCCAGCAGCTGCAGCAGAGGGGGATGAAACCCTCCAGTGTTCGGGTAAACACTTCGCCTTCGGAATGGCAAACCGTGGGAGGGGAGGGAGGGAGGGATGGGAGATGCCCTGGGATGCCGCTGGCTGCGATGAGCGAGGCGGGTTCTGGGAGGGTCACTGGGGCCGGCTCTGCCTCTGTGGGTGCGGTGGGAACTGCTGGGGCCAGCTCTGGTGGGCATTGCTGAGCCCGCTCCGTGCCAGTCCTGGAGCACAAACTGCGAGAAGGGGCCGTGGCAGGGTCTGGGGGACCTCGGGGCAGCGGGGCTGGGCTGGGCTGGAGGTCAGGCTCTGCAGGGGCTGAAGAGTGGCACTCCGCCGGGCTCTGCATCGTCAGCGAGCTGAATTCCTGCTGTGTCGAGGGCCCCTTCCTTATCGGCACTAATCCAGCGCAGCAGCTGCAGCAGCTCTGTAGCACTCGGCGCTCTCGGGGCCGCGCAGGGCTCCCGATAACCTCCCTTGCGCTCCCGAGCCAGCAGCGAGCCCTCTCCCTGCTCCCGACCATGTATGGGCACCCAGCCCGGCGCCGGGGCACGGGGTGACCGCCTGGCACCGCTGACACCAGCAGGCAGAGCCCTGGGGAGCTGCGGGGACACGGCGGCAGCGGCCAGCCTGCCACCACCCCGCTCCGAGGGGCTGCATCAGCCGAGCCCTCTCCGCCTGGCACCAGGTGTCCCCCGCTCGCAGCCCGCCGAGAAGCGGGTCTGCAGTGCCCCGTGCCAGCGGGCAGGACGGGGAGCAGCTCCCTCCTGTCCCCTGGCTGTCCCCCGGGTGCTGGAGGAGGGATGCTGGGGGTAGCAATGCCCTCCCTCGGCAGAGCAGAGCTGCCGGGTCGCTCCCAGCAGCGGTGCCCATCCCAAGTGCAGCTGGGGACGTGTCCCCCTGCCCGAGCTGGCACGGAGCGTCACAACCCGGCCACAGCGTCCTCACAGCCGGGGAGAAAGGTCCGTGCTCCGGCCGGGTGTCCCCAGTGAAGGGACAGGGACAGGCTCCGCTGGGAGGGGACACCGAGATTATTTATGGTCTCTCCTTGCTGCTGCAGGGAGCCCGGAGGGCAAGTGTGTCTTTGAGCTCAGTCCCACCAGGGCCACTGGCCTCATTGCGGGAGTGTAATTGCTATGCTAATTGGGACAAATCATCATCAGGGGCCGGGTCGGGGGCTGATGGCCGGGTGCCGTGCGGTGCCGTGCTGAGAGGAGCCCTGGGATGCTCAAAACCAATGAAGTTTTAAGAGCAAATGTAGGAAGAGCAAACTAAAATTGTTCTTCTTGCCTCTTCTTCCGTGGTGTCTCTTAAATCTTCTTGAGAAAGTTTTTAATTGAAACGAAAACCACATTAAAAAAATAATCCCAAGTGCGAATGGAGTCTGTCCCAGTTAAGGAGGCTGGAAATATTCAAACTGGTTAAGTTATGCCAACCTCTCCCAAAGACAGCAGGATTTAGGCTTGAGTGTTTTAGCAAACTAGGGTAACTGTAAATCCAGCCTCTTTTTTTCTTATTTTTGTCTCTGTGGAGGTTTGAGTTGAATATTAGGAAAAGGTTCTTCCCCCAGAGGGTGCTGGCACTGCCCAGGCTCCCCAGGGAATGGGCACAGCCCCGAGGCTGCTAGAGCTCCAGGAGTGTTTGGACAACACTCCAGGGATGCCCAGGGTGGGATTTTGGGGTGTTGGCCCCATTGCCTGCAGAGCAAACTTCAGACTGCACTGAGATTTATGCCAGGTGGAGATGGTCAAAAATGCATCACAGAACCCTACAGAAAAATCTGTCTGGCTGCTCAACCCCGTCCCTTCCTGCCTTTGAGCTGCTGGGCTGGGCGCAGCGATGGCACCAGATACCCTGGGTGTTTCCTAGGAGCAGCCTGGCTCTCTCTCCCCACGGCATGGGCTGGCCCTGCCTGCCCACCCAGCCAGCCATGGGCTGTCTGCAGCTCCCCTGTGCTCCCTGGCCCTGTCCCAGTGGCCTCCTGAGGTCTCTGGTGCTGACACCCTCTTCTCCCCTCTCTCCCAGCAGCCATGGAGGCAGCGCTCATCTTCCTGTGCTCCCTGCTGGTGCCAGCGGCCGTGGCAGACGGTAGGTGCCACCTCAGGAACAGGCTGGGGAACCGCGGGGAACAGCCCCCACATGGATCCAAGGGGGCTGTGGGGCAGCAGCCATGAGAGCCCAGAGCCCCAGGGTTTGTGGGGAGCTGGGCAGGGCTCAGGCAGGGGCTCACTCACCTCACACACCCCCTTGTCTGCTCATTTCCAGTGGCCACCCAGGAGAAGGAGGAGGAGGATCCCTTTAACTATGGTGAGTGAGCGTGGCTGAGCCTGGGGGTGGCTGTTGGTGTGCCATGGGCAGCAAAGAGCCGTCCCCTCCCTGAACCCAGCAGCAATGAGCCCTGTGTGTCCCCCTCCCAGATTACCAGAGCCTGAGGATCGGGGGGCTGGTGTTCGCCGTGGTCCTGTTCACCGTGGGCATTCTCCTCATCCTCAGTAAGTCGGGGAGGTGGTGGGTGCTGGGCTGGCAGGTGGGGCAGCAGGGGCTGTTCCCGTGGTGGGAAAGGCCTCATCCCATTCCCCCTCGGGCCATGCTCACCGAGCTTCTCTCCCCTTGCAGGCAGGAGGTGCAGGTGCAGTTTCAAGCAGAAGCCCAGGTGAGTGCGGGCAGCCTGGTGGGGACCACCTCCCTTGGAAAGCCCCTCTGCTCAATCCTCCCAGGCTCCTTCTCACAGCTGGCAGAGGGGCTGCACTCTCTGGGTGTCCCTATGGGGTGCCCAAAACTGGGGGAGCAGCTCTACCTGCTCCCAGTGCACCTTCCTGGCCACCCCAGCCCCTGCTGGGGCACAGATCCCACTCCCTGCTGGGGCACAGGTCCCACTCCCTGCTGGGGCACAGGTCCCACTCTCTGCTGGGGCACAGATCCCACTCCCTGCTGGGGCACAGATCCCAGTCCCTGCTGAGGCACAGATCCCACTCCCTGCTGGGGCACAGATCCCAGTCCCTGCTGGGGCACAGATCCCACTCCCTGCTGAGGCACAGATCCCACTCCCTGCTGGGGCACAGATCCCACTCCCTGCTGGGGCACAGGTCCCACTCCCTGCTGGGGCACAGATCCCACTCCCTGCTGGGGGACAGGTCCCACTCCCTGCTGGGGCACAGATCCCAGTCCCTTATGGGGCACAGATCCCACTCCCTGCTGGGGCACAGATCCCACTCCCTTCTGGGGCACAGATCCCACTCCCTGCTGAGGCACAGATCCCAGCTGCCCTCACCATGCTCCTCTCCTTGCAGAGCTCCGGGGGACGAGGAGGCTCAGGCAGAGAACCTGATCACCTCAAACGGTAAGGTCCCTGTCCTGTGGTCACTGTGCCAGCTCCCCGTGTCACAGCCCCCTCCCTGCTGGGCAGGCACCACAAACTCCTCTGCTCTTCCCTTTGCAGCAACGGCGGCACAGAAGGCAGAGAACTGAGCAGGAGCCAATGCTGTGAGTACAGGCCAGGCTGGGCGGGGGCATCAGGATGGGAGGGACAGCTGGGGCTGCCTGGGAAGGGGGGGACTGCAGGGCTCTGAGCAGACCAGTGGGACTGGGCAGCTCTGCATCCCTGGCATGGGGTGGGGGCGAGCACTGGTGGGGTCCACAGCAAGGAAACTCAGTGCTGGCAAGGTCCTGTGTCCACAGGCAGGAAAAGGAAGCATCTGTCCAGACTTTCCCTTGTGTTACACTTCCTTTTCTGGTGCTCCTCCACCCCCGAGTGGTTTTGGTTTTAGGCTGTTCAGAAAGCTGGGTGGGAACTCCTCGGGGCGTCTCACTCTGAGCTCCCCAACCCCCGGGGCTGTGTCCTGCTGTGGAGAGGGGGAAGGCTGGAGCCCGTGCTGGCAGTTCCTGCTGGAGTACAACCCCAGTGTGGGGAAAGCCTGACCCACTTCTCTGCTCCCCACGCAGAGCCAGAGACCCGAGGAGGGACGCCTGGAGCGCAGATGCCCGCGGCCTGCGAGGAAACTGAAAGCCCAGCAGCAGGAACCTCTCAGGAGGTGCGGAGCTGCCGTGTCCGTGTCCCCTCTGTGCTCCAGCACCGGCTCTCTGTCTCCTAACCCGACTAAACTCCGCTCAGCGTCCTCTCTGCCTCCTGTGGTGTGTAACGTTGCTGTGAGATGATCATTACCTCTAGGGCTAGTTGTTGCTGATGTTGTAATCGTGACTTTCTCCTCACCCTTCTCGTGCTGTGCGTGTCATTCGGGCTCTGCAGGACTGGCAGGCCGCTGCCCTTTGGGGTGCCCTCCACGCCTGGGGACAGGGAGTGTGGGCTGTGGGGCAGGGACCCCCGTTCCCTGCCCAGTGCCAGCAGCACAGCCCCCTGGCTTTGGGCAGGGCTTGGGGCCCCGCAGTGCCCTGGGGACCTGCTCAGCCATTTCAGGGCCACCCGTCCCCATTTCAGCAATAACCCTCTGCGTGCCCCCAGCCTAAAAACAGCCATGGTGGGGGGTGAGTCAGGCAGGGACATCCCATGGCTCAGCCCTCCTGGCTGGGGTCACTGGGGTGCTGGATTCAAGGCTGAAGGGAGCTCTCCTGCCTCTCCTGCTTGGCACTCCCCGTTTCTGTCCCTGGTTAAAACTGTGGCACGCTGCTTTAAGTGTGAGGCAAGGCCCTGGTGGCAGAGGAGCCCGTGAGGTCCCCAGCACGGTGACACTGTGGATGAGGGCAGCAGCACAGCAGTGACCTCACTAACCAGCACAAACCAGCTCCTGCCTGTGAGCCAGAGCTGGGTGGGTGACACAGTCTGAGGGCTAAAGAGAAACAGAGATCCTGTCTGCGCTTGTCTCTGGCAGGAAGGGGCAGTGGCGTCTCCTCCTGGTGCTCCTGCCCCTGCTGGCGCCTTGTCATCCCCTGTGCCACCCGTGTCAGTGCTGTGTGTTGTCCCGTGGTGGTTCCGTGTCACCCCCGGTGCCAGCTGTCCCCTCTCCCCGTGGAGCAGCAGCGAGTGGCACTGAGTGATTCTCGGGGCTTTTGCACACCTGGGCTTGCACTGTGACAACGTGCTGAGCCCAGAGGCCGTTGTCACCCTGTGTCCCCTCATGGGTTAGAGGCAAACCTGTGATTTTTGGCTCTTCCCCATGTCCATGGGCAGGTAAAACCTCAGCTGGGGCTGGAGGCTGCCAGCTTGGGTGGGAGCAGCAGTGGGGGGTCCCCAGGGCTTCACTGAAACCCCTCAGAGTGCCATCCCCACACCGGGAAGGGGTCTTGTCCCCCAGGACGGTTTTGAGAGGAGTTTGTGCTGTGTCCATCCCACTGTGGTGGCCCTGCCTCCAGCGTGGTCTGTGTCCCTGCATGCTTGGCATCACTCGGTGGCACCGGGAAGCTCTGTCCCATCTGTGCCAGGCAGAGGGACCGTGTCTCTCCTGTTGTGTCCCTTCCCTCCATCCTGGCTGTTGCACAGAGCTCCCGGGCAGAGCAGACCCCCGGCCCGGCCCCCGAGTGTCACGGTGTGTGTCCCGGTGCTGTCCCTAGTGTGCCGTCGGTGTTACCACAAAACAAAGAGCTCCCTGTGGTGTGTAAAATGGCCAAACCCTGACTGTTGTAAAATAAACTGAGCTATTGTGTCTCCTTTTAAATAGGCGAGTGTGCTGCTGTGCTGGAGGGCTGGTGTGCTCTGTGCTGTGACCTAAGGGGAAAGGAATAAAATATCGTTTCTATCGGTGCCTGCCTGCCTTGTCTCGAGGGCCGTGGCGTTCCCAGGGCAGCCTGGCAGCTTCCCACGCCGTCCCATTGTGGCCCGGCCGGGTCAGGGGAGCAGGGGCAGCGCCCTGGGCAGCACAGCCGGGCTTTGTGCCGGCCGAGCCCCCTCCTGCTCCCCTCTGCAGCTCAGCAAGAGCCGGAGCCGTGGGAAGGGAGTGCGGGGGCGCTGCCACGGACACTTTTGTCCCTCGGCTTTTTGGGAGCCGCTGTGTCGGGCTGCTGGCGCGCTGCTCCGGCGGATGCTGAGCGCTGCCAGGGCACGGTGACAGCGGTGACAGCAGAGCCGCTGTGACGGCCCCACCTGGGGCAGCACCCTCCTGGGGCTTGGCTGCACCCCTGGCACCGGGGCCGGGCTGCCGCGGGCTCCCGGTGTCTGCGCTCGCCAGCCCTGCCAAGGGGAGCGTCCCTCGGGGCCGGCTCCCCCCCGGCCACCCCGCTTAATCGGCTTGTGCGCGTGACTCCCGCTCGCTGATGGCGAGATTAGAGCAAACTGGATTGCACAGCCCTCCTGGCAGCTGGCCACGCCGGGCCCGGGGCTGGCACCGCCCGGGCAGGGCACGGCATCCCGGTGCCCACCGCCGGCAGGGATGCGCCACGGCCACCGCGGTGCTGCTGGGCCCGGGATGGCTCGGAGCTGGCACGGAGGGGCTGACCCGGCCGAGGGGGGACACCCTCGGTGCCAGGCTGGGAGGACGGGCGGTACTGTCCGCTCCTCTCCAGCAAAAGGCAGTCGCAGCCTGTGTTTGAGCCCATCCCTCGGCTCGTCACCACGGCGGGAGGTGAAGCCCAGCAGGGCTGACAATGGGAAGGGGAGGGAGGGCTGGGACAAGGACACGCAGCTCGGGGTGCCCAGCCCTCCCCACGGGCTGGCACGGTGGGTGCTGCCCCTGCCCTTCCCTCCCCTCCCTCTTTCCCAAAGGCGGGCGGGAGCCCTGTGCCTCCCCTCGTGACTGCGATAAACATTACACCGAGGCCATTAATGTTTAATGAGGTTTGTCTCCCAATTAATGCGCGTTCCCGTGGGTGCCCACTCGCAGAGCGAGGCGCCCGCCGGAGCCGGACGACACGCCGAGGCCATGGGTGACGGTAAGGACAGCCACCTCCGCGGGGACACCTCCCTGCGAGGAGCAGCGCTGGTCCCTCCCGCCGCGGGGGAAGCTCTCGATGAGGCTTTGGGGTGGGCAGACGTGGGGTTGGATCCTCAGAGCTCCACAGCCCTGTGGCACATCGGTGCCAGCTGCTGTTTGGCTTCTCCTGGGGGTGATTTCTCCTTCCAAGCTGCTCCCGGCAGGGGGCTGTGCTGTCAGGTAAGGCGGCTGGAGCGGTGACACGGTGACGAGCTCAGTGACACGGAGTGGGGTTGTTGGGGAGCATCTTGTGCGAGGTGTGAGCCTCAGGGTTGTTCAGTCTGTGCTCTGAGGGGAGAGAGGCATTGCTGGAGTCCTTCAGGCAGTGGCACTTCCCGAGGGCGGTGGGGCTGCCTCCCTGCCTGCAGCTGCACCTGCAGCTCCAAGGCTCCCGAGCATCCTGAAATGCAGCCTGCAAGTGCATGCCGTGAATTTGCCCGGGACGTTAAAGCTCCCGGGGTGAGACCCAGGATTTCCTGGCTCAGCTGCGTGCCAAGGAGGTCACAGCACTGGCACCTGCAGTCCTCGGTCCTGGTCTCTCCCACCTCCACACTGTGAGGACGTGGCTCTCACTGGAGTTTCTCCTCTTTTCAGAGCAAGTTCCCGAGCAGGGCCAGGACAGGTTCAGCTACGGTGAGTGTGTGCCCGGGCATGCCGGGGGCTGCGGGCAGGGGGACGGGCAGCCCCCTGCCACTCTGTGCTGCGGGCTCAGCCCCGCGCTGGGGCTGGCCTGACACCTCCTGGCTCTCCTCCTCCCCAGACTATGACACCATCCGCAACGGGGGGCTGATCTTCGCCGTCGTGGCTTTTGTGATCGGGCTCCTCATCATCCTCAGTAAGTCCTTGGGTGGGCCGGACATGCCTCGGCTCTGCTCCGTGCTCCACTCAGCCCCTCCTCTGGCCGGGAGGGGGCTGGGGGTCACCAACCCTGCCCCCACAGCACCAGGGGTGGGCACAGCCTGCCCCCGGGGCTGCCTGGGAACTTTCCATCCAGGCACGCTCCCAGCACAGGGTGAGTTGGGACGGAGACCACGTAAATATTTTGTGTTTCTCTGCCAGCAGTCGGGCTTCAGAGGGAAGGTCACTCATTAAAAATAGCAGAGAAAACTCTGACATTTCCAGAGAGGGGAGCCAGCGTTCCCAGAGCCCTCAAACCTCGGCAGCTCCCAGACTGACCCAATGCTAAGGGTGCAGGGCACCCTGTGGCCCTGCCTGGGTGTTCTGGCACCACTTTGTGCAGGGTGGCCACGGTCACAGCTGCTGCAAGGATGCTGCCCACCAATTTTAGGGAGAAAACCATGGGAACCAGCAGCACTTGCAATCATGGGGCAGCCGGAGCAGCAGCCTGTGGGCAGTGCCAGGGCTGCAGGGGCGGGTGTGATGGGGTGGGGGGAGGCTCAGCCTCAGTCGCTCCTCTCGCCCCCAGGCCAGCGGTTCCACTGCGGAGGGAGGAAGAAGAAGAGGTGGGTATTGCACGGTTTTCATCTCTGCTGCCCGTTCCAGTCCTGCCAGCTGACAGGGCCAGGGCTCAGCCCGTGTTCCCCCCTCTCTCAGCCACACTGCCCAGTGTAACACCTCTTTGCTCCACAGGCAAGGCAACGAGGAGGAGCTGTAGGTGCAGGTAGGAGGCTGCAGTGGCTCCCTGCGCTGGGCAGCGATGCTTTGGGGTACTCGTGCTTCAGGGAAGTACTCCTGGGGGGTCTGTCCCGCGAGGAGAGGGGCTGGCACACGCTGGCCATGTCACCCTGCCTCTCTCCGGTCCCAGGGCTGCAATGCCACCGTGGAAGCAGAGCTCCAGCCGAAGCCCAGGAGTCCTGGCCAGTGGCCACCCCTCACCCCGCTCCAGTGGATCCATTACCCCGCAAGGCCAGAAGGAGAATTACCCTCGTGCTTCCCCCTCTCTTAGACCCAGCGAGAGTTTCTTGGCTAATAAAGTTCAAGCTCCGAGAGGTTAAACTGCGTGCCCGAGGCTTTTGAATCGCCCACTCTCCTGGCCCGGCGCCAATCACTTTTCTGCCCTGCAGGCGCCTTCCACCGCAGACCCAGGAAAGGTTCCCGCAGCCCGAGGCACGGGGCAGCCGCCTCCGCCCTGGCTTTGCTCCGGATGTTTCTTCTCCCGGCTGCGGGTTCTGGGTCCTGCGGCACTTGCCTTTCCCTTGGGATGCCCAGGCAGCAGCTGGCAGCGCCGTGGGGCTCTTTGTGTGCTGTGTCTGGCTGGGATGGGGTTAATTCTCTCCCTGGCAGTGCTGGGCTGTGTGTGGGGAGCTGGGGAGGTGTTGGGAGCGCTCCCGTTCCGGCTCCTGCTGCTCCCACAGCAGCAGCGCTGTCCCTGGGGTGGGCAGGATCGGCAGGGGACACGGCCAGGACAGCCCCGAAGTGACCAAAGGGACATTCCAGACCAGGTGACACCTGCTCAGGTAGAGAAGAAAAGGGAAAGGAGGAGAAAGGGGGGTGTTCGTGAGTTACAACATTTGCCTTACGGAACAATCCTGACTTCCCTGGAGGGGGTTGGGCATCACCTGAGGATGGCAAGTGGGGAATTTCAGCCTTCTGCGTTTTCTCGTTTTCCCTTTCCTTGCGCTCACGCTCCCTCTGCTTTCACTTTATAAACTGCCTTTATCTTGACCCACGCGTTTGGGGGATTTTCCCTCTTTTTAATCTCTCTCTGCCCTGCTGGGGAGGGGAGTGGTGGAGCAGCTCAGTGGGCAACTGGTGCCCAGCCAAGGTCAGCCCAGCCCAGCTGCACAGAGCGCGATCCTTCTCGGCCAGGAACGGGCCTCGGATGAAGCACGGAGCTCCGTGCGAGCTCTCGGCCTCTCTCAGCTTCGGATCCAGCCAGAAACGCCTCTTTAAAAAAAAA
>VYZP01077377.1:0-16407 GCA_013400635.1 Hypocryptadius cinnamomeus | reverse complement strand
TAAAAAAAAAAAAAAAAAAGAAGAGCAAAACTCCCCTGCAATTGGGCGGCGAGTGAGGAGGAGGAGGGAGGTTCGCTCTGTGCGCGGAGAGCTGGCCCGACACAGACACCTAGTGACGGGAGGGCACAGGGCTGCCTGTCCCCCACCCCTGCAACCTGGGGCCAAAGGGGACCTCGGGCACCCCAAACAAGCAGAGAAGGAGGGGTTCGGGGGGGATGCGGTGGGGAGCTCACTCCCAGCCTCGTCACTCTGGGGGTTGCTTGACCAGGGAATGGTTTGGATGAGAAACCCCAGCTCAGGGCGTTTCCTGCCCTCACCTGAAGCCACCGTGGTTGTTCAGGTGTGCAAGGGGCTGCCTTCCGTGACCCCGACCATCCCAGCACAACCGGGATGGAGAAACCAACTCCCTGGGTTCGTGTGGGCTTCGATGGAGGTCAGACATTGACAGAAAAATAGGATTAGCTGGGGGAAGGTTATTAGGCAAAATCCGTGCAATTTGTCTAATCTGAGGTGCTTATTTAACACAGTAAGGAGATTATTTTGGAATATAATTTTGACTTGACAGTGACCCATTAATAAAGACTCGTTGCAGCTTTGCACAGCTCAAGCAGGAACAGGAGTCCTTCGACCGAGGGAGAAAATGGTTAATGGTTAAGCTCGAGCCGTCTTAGAGGTGTTTGTCAAGCTAAATGATCCTGAGATTCTATGCAAAGTGCCTGTTTAACAGCACAGAAGGCTTTGGCCACACCAGAACTGCCCTGCCCATGCCTCACGGAGTGTGGTGGGGCTCTGTCCCCCAAAAGCAGCAGCTGAAGGTCCCAGCAGGCAGGAGGGCAGCAGGGTGTGAAGCGAGCCCGTCCTCAGCCAGGTCCCACAGCCCCGAGCCCCAGGGCTCCGGTCCTGCCCGGCTCCTGAGCCTGCCAGGGCTGCAGCCGTGCCCTTCCCTCCCCGGAGCCCCGCAGACAGAACCCCCGTGGCTCTGGGGCCGGGGATTAGGGGAGTGAAAAGCCGTGTCTGGCTCCCGCGCGGGAGCTCTGTCTCGGCACCAGATGGCATTAATGGCATTATTCTGCACGGCTTGGGGACACCCACGTGTGCCCGCACCTGCACGGCCCCACACCCCAAGTGGGGACACCCACAGGGGACAGGGGCAGGGCAGGGCACACCCAGCACCCAAACTTGCACTGGGTGTGACATTTGGCAGTCAGGGTCTCCTCAGAGCTCAGGTGTGAGCAGCCCTGCCCCGTGCTCCTCCAGGCTGGAGCCAGGAGCAGAGGACAGGCACAAAGCGGTGACAGGATGCACGGGAGAGGTGCCCTCTCTGAGCTGGGGTAGAGGGGCTGCCAGCAGCTCTCCAAGCCTCCACAGTCGTTTGTTTTGGATGTTGAGCCCTGCAGCTTTGGCAGAGGGAAGCTGGGGACACCCCAGGAAAATGGGTGCCTCCTGCCACTGGCCTGATGGGAGGGTCCTGCTGTCCCCAGGACGAGTCATTGTCCCCATCAGAAGGTGTCCCACGGGCAAGCCCAGCCCCTCAGCCCTTTCCCTGTGCTCCCAGTGCTCCCTGGCCTTGGTGAGGAGGTGTTTGCCTCCTCCCCTGAACCAGGCAATCTCGGGGGATTTCTCTCACAGCCCCTTGAGCCATTAATCTTCTCAGAGTAAATCTTTTCTGCGGCACAAAGGGGATTGGGTAAATAATACAGTGGACAACTGGAGTGCCCTTTTCCTCTGGGAAGGCTTCCAGGTCCAAACAGCTTCCCCTTGGTGCTGGTTATTTATTCCCTGTTTGCTTCGCCAGGCTCTGGATGGACAGGTAGAAGGGAGAGGGGCTCTGGCTGGCTGTGGCTTGGCCTGTGCCTGTGTTCATCCCTGACTGGAAGTGAGGAGATGAGGCAGCAGGGCTGGACCTGGAGCAGCAGCAGCAGCCAGGGAGGAGCTGCCAGCCCTGCCCCGTGGTGCCAGGGACGCATTTCACCCGTGAGGAAACGCGAATGCAAAATGTCTCCTCATTAGTTTAAGGAGAAGAGCAGCAAATGGTGACTCAGGGAGCCAGAGAGGAGCACTGGAGAGAGGAGAGATGGGCTGGGCTGGCGGGGAGCCAGCCACGTGCCTCTGCCTCTCTCTGCTCTGCTCTGCTCCCGAAAAGGCAGCATATCCAGCAGCAGCACCTCCGCAAAACCAGCAGCGCTCCACGGGCTGGAATTACCCTCCAGCCCCAGGAAACGGCATTCCAGCCCCCATTTCCATGTCACACGTGCCCCAGAGAGGAGCTGATTAGGGAGTAACTGCCCAAGGCGGCGATGCTGCGGGAGTGCAGCCCAGGATGGACAGGCTGGCTCTTCCCGGTGGGATTTGCAGCGGGATTCACAGTGGGACGTGGCTGGAAGCAAAGGAGGATCCCCATGAACCCAGTCCGTGTGTCTCGGGACCGTGCCTTGGAATCACAGAGGTTGGAAAACCCCTCTAAGACCATCCAAGTCCATTAACCAACCCTGCCAAGGCCAGCACTAAGCCATGTCCCCAGAGGTCACATCTGTACACATCTGTCTTTTAAATCCCTGCTTTAAATCCCTCCACCGCTGTCCTGGGCAGCCTGTTTAGCCCCTGGAGCTTGCTAAAACTGCGCAAAGCCCCTGCAGCTGGCGAGGACAGGGTCCCCGCTCTCCTCCCCGCACGGGGTCCCCTCGGCGAAGCCCCCTGGCCCTGTCCCCGCTCCCCCGGTCCCCGCTCAGCCGCGGAGCGCGGCGACACTAGAGGGAACCAAATCCCAGCTTCTTGCCGGGAAAGAGCTTTTCCTTGGGAAGCCGAGCATCCCGGCTGCCCGGCAAGGGGCACGGGGGACGCGTCTAGAACAGAACCGCAGGATGGTTTGGGCTGGAAGTTTTAAACTGTTCCCCGTTTTCGTGTCACTGTCTGTTCACAGTCACGAGTGCCAGGGCTCCCTCATGGAAACGCAGCTGTTCCTGCCGTGCACGACCCAAAGAGCTCAAGCAGGATGTCGTTTTGGGCTACATTGACCTGCTGGCACCTGTTTTTCCAGGGGTTTTACTGAGGCACAAGCTCCTGGCCACCTTCAGGGCGTTTATCCTCCATGTGGCAGCCGCCTGCTCCCCTCTACCACTGGGGAAACTGAGGCACTGGGGGCTGCACCCACAGGCCAGGTGAGGTCCTTCCCCCCTCAGCATCCACAGAGGGCCAGCCGTGGGTTTGGGGACAACTTGAGAGGAGGGGCAAGGGGTTCCAGGGCAGGTTTTGCTGGAAGGAATTCTACTGGGGCATGCCCAGCACTCTTCCACACAGGTGTACCCAGAAATCAGCTGAAACCATCCTGCAATTACCCCCACAGCCTGACAGGTGGGACTGGGCTGGCAGCAGGGGCTGTGCAGGACGCAGCTCTTTGTCCCTGTGTGTCAGGGTGTCCAGTGAGGGGTCACAGCAGGCTGGCCCTGCTCGGAGAGGTGCTGCGAGGGTAAATTGGCGATGCGTGGGAAGTGCTTTGTGGCAATCGGCTCCAGACAGATAAGTAGCCCTGTTGTTTTAATGACCGCTTCCTCCGGGGATTTGTCTGCGAGGGCGGCCGAGGGCACGGGGCTGGGGCCCGGCGGGAGGTGAGGTGTGCCCTGACCGGAGGGATGCGGTGTGCAGTGTCTGTGCCCAGCACGGGGCACAGCCTGCGGCTGGGGCTGCCCCCGGGAGCTGGAGGTGCTGTGCCGACCCTCCTCTCGGCTGTACTCCTCCGTGTGCCCGCACGGAGAGTGGGGTTTTCGAGTATTAGTGGAAGAATTGCCTTTAGGGGGAAACACCTCGCTGGCTAATGAAGTGTGTGAGCACGGGACACTGCGGTAATCCCCAGAGCTCTGGGGTAGCCTGGAGCTGAGTGTAATTCTGCCTAGAGGCAGAAGAAATGCCAGGGAAGGGGGAGATTGAAGTGGGGAGCTGTTTTCAAAGGGCTGCAGGATGTCCCATGCCCTCAGGAGAGGCAGCAGGACCCCCCTGTGCAATTTCTGCCGTGGTCAAGCGCAGAGGGTGCCTGCTCCCGGAGCCTGCTGGGGCTCAGAGCTGTGCGTGGGCATGCACTGCTATCATTTCTCCTGTGTCTCATGCAGAGTTTAGGCCAGGGAATTAATTCCTCAGTGTGAGCTTCACCTTTGAACCGTGCAGCTGGGCTGGCTGCTGGCTCTGGCAGGCTGCTGGCTGCCTGGGAGCAGGGCAGTGGCTACAGGCAGCCTGAGATGGGCTTCTGCTTGTGAGCCGCTGCTGGCCTGGCTTCCTGCGAGCCGCCTGTGCTGCCAAGGCACAGGTCAGCACTGCCCAAATAATTACTGTGGAGATTTCCTGCCTTTCCTCATCACAGCCACATGAAGCACACGATGCAGCTCTGGTTGCTAGCAGGACACCAGCTTTGCGGGCTTTGCGCATGCAAAGGCGACACACAAACGCTTCCTGCGCGCATCCAAACGCGGGGCCGTGGGGAGGCTGCTGTCCCCAAGCGGTGGCTGACTGCTGGGCGAGAGCTGAGCCCCAGGTGTGGGCTGGCAGGAGCTCCTGCTCCAGGAGCTCTGGCTGCCTGCCCGGCGCTGCCAGCCCTGCACGTGCGCCCAGGCGTGGTGAGCTGGCAGAGGGCCTGGGCTGAGCCATCCGAAGGGCCTGGGCTGAGCCATCCAAAGGGCCTGGGCTGAGCCATCCGTGGAGGAGCAAACAGGGCCGGAGCGAACAGCTCAGGTGGCTCCAGGACTCGCCAGGGCTCCCCCAGTGTGAGCTGGGCTGAGCGCTCGCTCCGCCAGCCTCAAGTTTCCACTCTGGTGCTGCTCCCAGCAGCTCCTGCCCTGGAGGAAGGAGCCCTTGGTGGGGGAGGTCAGGGTGCTGGGTTGATCCTCTGAGCTGGGCATGGTGAGGAAATTCACGAGAGCTGCTGAGCAGCCACGGGAGCTAAAAATGAGTGAGCAGCAATTACTCCCCCTGCTCACATGCCTCAGAGAGATCTGTGGGGCCCCGTGGGTGCTGTGCCAGAGAGTGCCCTGCCAGCCCACGCACCCCCGTTCCATTCACTCCCAAGTGTAGGAGGGCACCAATCACACCTGAGGCCGACGCGTTGTGTGCTGGTTTGCAAAGTGCTGTAGCGGGTTCCGGGGCTGGCAGCTCGCTGTGAGCAGGCTGGGCCGGGCTGTGCTGCCATCCTGCAGCAGCTGCCGGGGAGGGAAGGGGGCAGATGCCTGGCATGTGGCTGGGGCTCCCCAGAGCCCGGGCTTTGCCGCTTGCCTGCGTATGGGCCTGCATACCAATTTCCCTCCGAAGCATCAGCGAACATCTGCACGGCGATGTAGGTGGCGATTGAAATGCACCTCGGCTCCTGGAGGGGTGTGTGGGCACCGCGTGTGCATCAGCTGCTGCCTCGCCGCCCCTCGGGACGCTGGCCAGGGGTGCGAGCGTGGGGCTGGCGAGCGGCACGTGCCCGCGTGGGAGGGCTGTGACACCCACGAGCCGCTGAGGTGGCCTGGGAACGGGCTGGGGAGGGGGTGGTGATGGCGCTACCGAGCTCGGCAGCACCGAGGAAGAGGAAGCACGTCCTTGGGGAGGAGGAGGAGGAAGAGGAGGGAAGGCTGTGGTGTGGCAGACCCGCACAGCACGGGCATGGTGTTCGCCTCTGTTTCTGGTGCTGGCACTGAGGGCTGGGCAGGGGGCAGGTGGCAGTGGCCTTGCTGTGCTCGTCACTAAGATGACAGCGTCTCTGGGTGGCCTGGAGCAGGGAGGAGACAGGGGACACGGGGTGGGCATGGAGGACCCTGAGTCCTGGCAGCTTCTCCGTGTCCTTTGGCCGTGTCCCCGCTCTGAAATGGGAACCTCCCACCCACGGGTACCCCCTCGGTGAGCTCTTCAGGGGACTTCTAGGTGGGAAGGCTTGCAGTGAATCCACGAGGGCTGGAAATGGCCATGGGGCTGTTGTTTTCCCAATTTCCGTGACGATAGTTGCGTTTTCAATTAAATCTAAACAGCACTTTTTAAAAAATCCGAACGTAATGTTTTTCCTGCTGGTTGTTTTGTTTGAAATCTGAATGCTTTAATCTTTCTTTCTGTTTATTTTCCAACAAATTGGGCTTGTAAAGGCTGTTTTGGAAAGCAAAGAAAACCTGCTATAATCACTTCAAGAAAAGACACTCTGAATGCTCTAACGGTCCAGACAAATTGGCTTTGGTGTGACTAAGTCTTGGGGAGTACAAGCTTCGGCTTGAGCTAAGCCTTGGATAAATACACCCCAAAGTAAAGCATTAGCTGGTATTTGTTTGTTATTTGCTGGCTGGAGGGATGAATGTGTAATGAATCTGCTGGCCCTGTCTTGCTTGTGTCCCCTCTCACGGGAGCAGCACGGGCTGCCGGAGCTCTGGTCTCCCACCCTCAGAAATGTCCAAAGCCACGCTGGACAAGGCTTGGAGCAACCTGAAAGGTGTCCCTGTGGTCTGCAAGGTCCCTTCCAACCCAAACCACTGTCTTGCTTTTGTCCCCCGGCTGCTGGACGAGCGTGCGGGAGGCCCGGGGAGCAGGAGGAGCGCCGGTGCGAGTCCCGGGTGGCCCAGCCGTGCTGCTCACCCGCAGCCCTGCGGCCAGGACAGGGCTCACCTGGGGCAAGGTGCCGCTTTGCGGGGATGGGGGAGCGCGAACCGCGCTCCGGCCGCGGGGCTGACGGCCCGGGGGCCAGCGCAGCTCGGGGGCGGCCGGGGGCTCTGCCAGCCCTTGCGCACGCCGAGGAGGAGGAGGAAGGGGCNGGAGCCCGGCCCACGGGCGGGAGCGGAGCGGGGCGGAGCGGGAGCGGCGCTGGGCACCTCAGCCGGGCTGGCAGCGGCGGCAGGAGCGCGGCACGCCGGGGCACCGCACCTCCGCAATTGCGCCGCAGCCCGGGGCCAGAGCTGCTCTGTATGGCATGTGGCTGGTAACTTTTCTCCTGCTGTACTCTTTGCCGAAAGGTACGTGCGGACCGCGGCGGGGGCGGCGGGGGTCCCCGGCAGCGGGACCGGGCGGGTGGCACGGGCTGCCCCCTCCCCGGGGCTCTCGGTGCTCCGTTTGTCCGTCCCACATNCGGGGCCTCGCCGGGACCGAGCGCTCCGCGTCTCCCGAGCGCTTCTCGGTCTGATCCCGTCAGCAGGCGAAGCCCAGCCATGCCTTAAAATTCGCATCCTTCCCCCTAGGAATGCTGTGTGAAGTGTAACCCAACGGCTTGACATCAATCAGATTATAGATAAATCATATATGGGGAGGGGGGGGATGGGGAGAACCGTGGAACGAGCTTGTCAAGGAGACACACGCTGGAAGATTACAGATTAATTTAAAGTTGGGCATTAAGTGGATGCTGCCCACATCCAGCGAGGTGATACTCTAAGCGAGTCTCTGCTCTAGATGCAATTAAAGAGAGGCAGGAGCTGCGTGGAGCATGGACACTCAAATCCCACTGCGTTTGTTACAACAATCGATCCGTGTTACATAAAGGAATTGCCCATTTCCGGATCTGCGGGAATTTTTAATTGTGTTTCTGTAATAAATTACCTCTTTGCCCACCACCCGACCTGCGGATGCGGGTGCTGGAAGCGCCCACCTCTTGGAAAATTGTCTGCTCGGAGGATGTAAAATGACATTTGCCCTAATTATCATCTCTGACATTTGAGAACAGCATGGGGGAAATTTTAGGAAATGAGGAAAGTGAAAGAAAGGGGACGGAGCTGCTTCCTTGCATGAGACCTCTCTTGCTGCCCATTACCCCGTTAGCTGAATGTTAATCCAATGAAAAATATTTACTGAGGTTTAATAGGGCACCCTCTCCAGTCGTGCGGTGATGATCAATTATTCCATCAATTATTAATTATGGAATAGCTGCTTTATTCGAGCTGGGGTGAAGCTGCTTTTGGGAGCTTTACCCAAAATCGCTATTGTGCTTCAGATCTGCTGAGCTGAACGTGCCAGCGTCTGCTTTGCTTACATTTGCATTTTTTACCGTGCTAAAAGGAAAAAAACAAACCTGGAAACAAATAACCGTCGAGGATGCCATGATTCCTTTCGACCCCCAATAGTCAAAATAATAAAGAGCTGCACTGGTTTATTGCTTTTTGCATCTTTTCAGCCCCAGCTTCTTGGAAAAGGGATCTCTTCCCACAGAGCTATCTCTTTGGAGAGGAGCAAATTAAAAGCCTCCATTAGCACAACTCCTCGTGGCCTCATTTTACATTTTATTTCTTAAAAAAAAAAATAAATAAGAAGATATCTTCAGCATGTAACAATCCTGGTGATGCAAAGTGTTAACATGAAGCGGTTCCAGAGAGAGGACAGCAATACAATGGAAGTTTCATTAGAATAATAGGATAAAAAAAATGAATTGCTTAATGCATGATAAACCTTTCAGATACTTAATATTTCTGGGCATCGAAGCACATCCTTTTAACGTGCTCCTGCTGTAGAACAAGAGCTCAAGTAGGAACCGAAAGCAGATAAACATTTGATCCAAGGGACCCCTGAAGTTTAGAAATCCCTTGATGGGCTGTAGCTGCTTATTTCTGCCCATTTATGAAATAAACAGAAATGGGTGGTTGGCAAGCGGAGAGTTGAGCAGCGAGATGGTCTGGCAGGCAGAGGGGAGGCGAGTGGTGTGATGAGGAACGGACTGGCCACAACTGAGAGGCTGGGAGCCAGGGAAGCGTCTCCCTGCGTGATGTTGCTGGATGGCTCTGCCGCCTGATTTATATTGGCATTATATTTACATGATGTTCCCGCGCTGGGCGCAGCGAACGGTGCAGCTCGCGGTTTCTAATCTCTCCCATCTCGGCCCCCCAGTGTGGCACAGCGCTCGTTTGTCTCTGAAATGAAACATGGAAACCTCATTAAATGCACGGAGGAGAAGCCCGCAGTGCTCAGCTCCTCGCCATGCCCGGCGCTTGTTTATCCTGCCAAAATTTCCCAGCACCAGGAACCACCGTGGCGGCTCGNCGGGGTCCCGGGGCGCTCGGTGCGCCTTCCTGGGCTGTCGGTGCGCCCTCCCCGGGGTCCCGAGGGTTTCGGTGAGCCCTGCTGGGACCTCGATAAGCCCTCCCCGGGGTCCCCGGGCGCTCGGTGCGACCTCCCCGGGGTCCCGGGGCTCTTGCTGCGCCTTCCTGAGCCCTCGGTGCGCCCACCCCGGGGTTCCGCGGCTCTCGGTGCCGCGCTCTCGCTGCGCCCTCCCCGAGTGCCCGGGATTGTCGGTGCGCTCTCCCGGAGCGCTCGCCCCGGACGGCGCGGCGCAGCGCGGGGCTCGGTGCGCGGAGCGGGGCCGCTCGGTGCCGGCGCATCCCGGAGCGGCTCCNCGTGTTACATAAAGGAATTGCCCATTTCCGGATCTGCGGGAATTTTTAATTGTGTTTCTGTAATAAATTACCTCTTTGCCCACCACCCGACCTGCGGATGCGGGTGCTGGAAGCGCCCACCTCTTGGAAAATTGTCTGCTCGGAGGATGTAAAATGACATTTGCCCTAATTATCATCTCTGACATTTGAGAACAGCATGGGGGAAATTTTAGGAAATGAGGAAAGTGAAAGAAAGGGGACGGAGCTGCTTCCTTGCATGAGACCTCTCTTGCTGCCCATTACCCCGTTAGCTGAATGTTAATCCAATGAAAAATATTTACTGAGGTTTAATAGGGCACCCTCTCCAGTCGTGCGGTGATGATCAATTATTCCATCAATTATTAATTATGGAATAGCTGCTTTATTCGAGCTGGGGTGAAGCTGCTTTTGGGAGCTTTACCCAAAATCGCTATTGTGCTTCAGATCTGCTGAGCTGAACGTGCCAGCGTCTGCTTTGCTTACATTTGCATTTTTTACCGTGCTAAAAGGAAAAAAACAAACCTGGAAACAAATAACCGTCGAGGATGCCATGATTCCTTTCGACCCCCAATAGTCAAAATAATAAAGAGCTGCACTGGTTTATTGCTTTTTGCATCTTTTCAGCCCCAGCTTCTTGGAAAAGGGATCTCTTCCCACAGAGCTATCTCTTTGGAGAGGAGCAAATTAAAAGCCTCCATTAGCACAACTCCTCGTGGCCTCATTTTACATTTTATTTCTTAAAAAAAAAAATAAATAAGAAGATATCTTCAGCATGTAACAATCCTGGTGATGCAAAGTGTTAACATGAAGCGGTTCCAGAGAGAGGACAGCAATACAATGGAAGTTTCATTAGAATAATAGGATAAAAAAAATGAATTGCTTAATGCATGATAAACCTTTCAGATACTTAATATTTCTGGGCATCGAAGCACATCCTTTTAACGTGCTCCTGCTGTAGAACAAGAGCTCAAGTAGGAACCGAAAGCAGATAAACATTTGATCCAAGGGACCCCTGAAGTTTAGAAATCCCTTGATGGGCTGTAGCTGCTTATTTCTGCCCATTTATGAAATAAACAGAAATGGGTGGTTGGCAAGCGGAGAGTTGAGCAGCGAGATGGTCTGGCAGGCAGAGGGGAGGCGAGTGGTGTGATGAGGAACGGACTGGCCACAACTGAGAGGCTGGGAGCCAGGGAAGCGTCTCCCTGCGTGATGTTGCTGGATGGCTCTGCCGCCTGATTTATATTGGCATTATATTTACATGATGTTCCCGCGCTGGGCGCAGCGAACGGTGCAGCTCGCGGTTTCTAATCTCTCCCATCTCGGCCCCCCAGTGTGGCACAGCGCTCGTTTGTCTCTGAAATGAAACATGGAAACCTCATTAAATGCACGGAGGAGAAGCCCGCAGTGCTCAGCTCCTCGCCATGCCCGGCGCTTGTTTATCCTGCCAAAATTTCCCAGCACCAGGAACCACCGTGGCGGCTCGCCCAGAGCTTTTACCTGCGCCTGGCGTGGGCTTTGGGCTGCTCCTGCCTTGGCATGGGGAGTGGATAAAGGCACCCTGGTGTTCCTGGGTGTTTGTGCTCTGCAGGAGGAGGCTGTGCCTTGTGCGAGGGGCAAGTGCCAGGGGTGTGCTGTGGAACAGCCCCTCTGGAGCTGGGAGCTGCCTGGGAGCTTGGGGCATGCCTTGGGGCAGCCGTGGCTCCAGGACCTCGGTGTTGGGGTGCCAGGATCTCTGCCCGTGTGCCCCGTGTGCTGGGGGGATGGATGGGCAGCGCTCCGTCCTTCTCTGGAGCAGCTGGCGAGCCGAGGGCGAGAATAAAGCTGGAAGTCTTTGTGGCAGGAATTCTGACATGGCAGCAGGCGAGGCTGAGCCGCGCCTCGGGTGACATGGAGGCACCTGGCAGCCGAGCAGGCAGCACGTTACGCGCTGCCACTTCCATGGTGGGCACCAAGGAGGAAGGCGCTGGGTCATCGCAGCCGCCGCGATGCTGCTGTTCGGGGAGGATGTGCAGGGGCAGCTCCGGGTGCAGAGCGTTCCTTGCCTCTGGAATCTCGGTGATAGCCAGCTCTTGGTCTTTACATAACCACGGTTTGGGAGTCACCCTCTCCCTGCTCGTGGATCCCGCAGAAATATCCCCCAGCACGCGCAGGCTGCCGCCATCATCCGCCAGCAGAGCCGCACCAAACGTTCAGGAATTCCATTTCCAGGCTCGTGCTCCTGCCTGCTCCCAGCTGTGCCTGGGAAAGGCTGCGGCAGCTCCTGGCCCTGAGAGGGGAGCCAGCACGGCTTGGAGGGGATGGGGAGGAGGTGAGGAGCTGGCAGGGCTCGCCCAGATGCGTTCTCCTGTTGGCTGCATGGTGGCAATCCTGGTCTCCACCTTGCAAAGCCACCGAGCGGGTTGTGATGCCCTGGGAGCACGGCCTGGCCGTTGTGGAGGGAGCCCAAGGCCAGGCGTGCGTGGCCTCTGGTGTGTCCCCTTGCCCACCCCTCGTGCCTGCTCATTTGACCTCCTTGGGGACACAGTGCTGTCACTCTGGCTGGATAATGTCACCAGATGTCCTCTTGGGACCTCAGGCGTTGTGTTCAGCGTGGCCAAGGCGTGGAGGTGGCTCTGGAAGGGGAGGGAGAGGCCCTCACCTGTGGCCCCTGGACTCGTTCCTCACCCCCAGAGCTGAGGGTCCCCAGGCTGGGGGGCTCGGGAGGTGGGGCAGGGCTGGGGGATGTCCAGCTCTGGGTCAGCCCCTGTATGGACGGTGTGGTGGGGCTGGTGCCTCTCAGAAGCAGTCACAGGAGGTTCCGGAAGCAGGAATCCAGCCGGGAGAGCTTCTTTTCCCAGGCAAGGGTTACAGCCTCAGCCTGGGCGCTGTCGTAATCGCTGGAGGTGGTTCAGGCCCTAATTTCCATGCAGATGCATTAAGGAGCAGGCTCTTGGAGCACGTTTGAGCCGTGCCCTTACCCACAGAGGACCAGAGGCAGGTTCTCCTTTGCTCCCTCTCTGCTTTGTCACCTCGGGAAGGACCGTGGTGCTCTAGCCAGAGAGGCTGTGCCACCAGGGTGGGACTCGTGTGGCGGCCAAATTGCAGTGCCAGGGCAAGGAAGATGCTGTGGCAGGTACCTCCTGCTGTGCTGGGCACCAGCTGAACACTCCAGGCCCTGCTTGGCATTTCCTGACACGATTTCCACCCCCCCCACCGAGACCGTCCCTGAGGGGCACAGCTTGCGGGAGTCACGGTTTAACCCTCTGGGCTGGGACACGGTGGGGTGGTGACATCCCGGGAGGATGTGCTGCTCTCCCAGGCACCTCGGAGCTCTCCTTGGAAGGGACCAGCCTCGGTGCTTCCCTCCTCATCCTTCCACAGAGCTTGGAAGTGCCACTTCCCGCTCCATCAACTCCAAGGTCACTCCCTTCGTTGGCACAAAGGCTAAGGTGTCCTGGGGATGAGGGCTTGGAGGAAGGCCGGAGGCTCCTCCAGCGTTCCCCACGTGCGGGCAGGGTGTGATGGAATTACTGTCCTCTCTTCAGCACGGAGGAGCCATCAGGACTTGCCACCTACCTGTAATTCCCAGCGCGGTGCGTGCCAGGCTTTGGTTCGCTCTCTCCTTGAGCAGGGCAGGTGTCAAACACCCTTAATGAGGATAATAAATGAGCTGCGAGGTGGCCATTAGCCTGCTGCTCTCCTCAGCATCCCTGCAGTCCGGCTCGGCCGGGGGCTGGGGAATCCCTGCTGGCCCCTCCAGCCCCTTTGGAGCCCCACGGGTGGGTTTTTTCCAGGGGGGAGCCCCGGCAGGTCCTCACCAGCCTCGGAGGAGGGCTGGGGTGACCACCAGTATCAGGTGGTCTCAGAAAAGCCGCTGACAGTGGGGTAATGTGAACCCCAGTCCAGTGCCTGCCCAGGGGATGGCACGAACCCCCCAAAACACCAATTCTTCAGCATTTCCCCGGCCGTGTCGGGTTTCCCCCCAGCTAAAGCACCGTGCTCAGCTCTGAGGGGCTTGCAGGCTTCGGGTGGGCTCGGGGCTGGCTGTGTGCTGCCAGCACAGGTGATGGGCGTGCACGGAGAGCAGGAAAAGCCTCTTATCTCGGGAGGAAGAGCCCTGGCTGGCACGGAGCCGGTCCTTGTCTGAGACTGCTCCTAAATCTGCTTCTTAGACAAGGACGGGCTCTTCTGGGAGGAAAGAACCTGGGAGGTTTTGGGCTGGCATTGCTGAGCTGCTCGGGCAGGACACACACCTGCACCTCTGCCAGAGATGGTGACACATCCTGGGGACAGTGTGTGGCCCCTCTCTGGAGCAAGCAGGTGCTTGCAGAACAGCCCAGTGCTTTGCTGTGTCACTGAAGGTGCTGGAGCTTGGGAAGTCCAGCCATCAAAACTAGTAAATATTCTGAAGGGATGATAGCAAAATGACTTGCTTCTCCCAGCTCAAATAGAGATATTAATATTTCAATAGCTTTAGGTTGTAATTTACCACAATTTAGGAAGATTGAGCTCTGATAACTTAAAACACCTGCCTTTCAGAGCCAGCCCAAGTGTCCAGCCCTGTGCTGGGCTCGGTGCAGCTCCCAGCTGGAGCCAGGCTGGGCTCCAGGCTGCATTTCCAGCAGAAACTGTTCCATCTGAGCTCTCCCAGCCTCCTCCTTTCAGGTTCATGTGAATTAATGCCCTCGATATGTAGGTTAGGGTCAGCACATCTGACCAGATGTGAGCAGTGATTTCTGGTTTAAAAATATTGCTGTGCTATTTCTAAATTTTTAATCTCTCCCAGTGATTTGGAGACAGTTTTATGAAACATGGAATTAGGATGGTGCTCAATGCTAAATGGTAAAGGAGATTATGAGGATTTAACTCTATACGTCTGTCACATAACTATTGCCAATCCCATAACCTCCATTTTCTATTAAAAATCCCTTTCCCCCTTTGACCCAAAAAAGCTTTATGGGTAATCTGAATTTCTCTGTTTATGAGGTATTTTTCCACTCCTCGCCCCAGCCCCTCACCCATCCATCTCTGAACCCTCTTGGTGCTGCTGAGGATGAAGATGTTTCCCTGGCAGGCTCTGGGTGCTCCAGGAGCCTTCTCAAGCTGTAATGTGGGATCTGGGGAGAGATCCTGGATGGAGCACGGGGCACAGCCAGATGTCCTTGGTCCAAAGCCAGGCTGAAGGTGGCTTTTGCTGTACCCTGGCTCCAGCCATCTTCTGCTCAGCTCAGGCTCAGCCACAAATAGCTCTGTGCTGCTCGTGCAGGCTTTGTTTCCCTTCCTCTGCCTGCAAATGTGCCGTTTTTTGCCTTTCATGTATTTGGGAGAAGCACCGCGCTGCTCGGATGAAGGGAAATGCTGATTCATGACGACAAACCAGCCCGGAGATGTCACAAAATGACATCTGCAGGGCCCAGCGGTGCCCCCGTGGCTCTGCAAAGGCTCGGCTGGAGCTTTGCTCCTCTGTCCATCCGTCTTTGGTGCTCATCAGCCAGGGAGGGAAAAATAAACGGCTTTGTCTCCTTCCACCCGTGTGTGGACACAGGGAATTGGTGCGTGGGGACACAAGGAGATGATTTCGTGACCTCCAAATTGGTTGTCTCGTGTGGTGGCACAGCTGGACCTCACCATCAGCTCATCCCCTCTGTGGCACAGAGGGCTCTGGAGAACCCTGGTCATTTTTGGGGACGATTCTGTGCGGTGCACACGGAGAGCAAGAGTAAGATGCCGAGGGAGGCGTGAGGTTGTACATCCAGCTGGGAGAAGGATGGAGAGGACTCTGCTCCGAGAAGGACTGAGGTGTCTCGGGGTGTGCCATCCTGAGCTGGTTGAGGCCGGTGTGGGTTGGGCTGGTGGCACAGCTCCCAGGCAGGACGGGCACCTGGCTGGAGAAGCTTGGCACGGAGACGGAGCGACCGTGGCCTCTCAGCCAGCCCTTCCTCGGGCGAGCGGCCGCCTCCGGAGCCCAGGCGTGTGGATGAGGCTTTCCTTCTCCCCTCTGCTGCCGTCCCCTCCTCCCCAAGTTAAGGAATCGAGGTCAGGGAGGGTCCCCCGTGGCTCGTTCTGAACCGGCGGCACGGTGCTGATCTGCTTATTGGCTCTGCGGCACCGCGGGCGTGCGCTCAGCCGCGCTATTAATACACCCGCCGAGGGCCCTTCCCAGATCCCTGTCCTTCCGCCCACTTGGAAAGAGTGCAGCTAAAAAAAGAAAGCGGATCTAAGTGACTGGGGGCCTCCTCTTCCTTATTTATAGCCAATTTCGCTGGCTTGGGCTGGGAAGGGGGAGCTCGTGGTCCTGGAGAGTGGGCAGGAGTTGGGTGCTGAGGTCCATTCCCTACTTCCCAAGAAGGGAAGTGCTGTTCTCCAGTGGTGAGAGCTGCTCCTGGGCATGCAGGAGGCCACAAGCTCTGCCTGGACTGTGCCCCTGAACCCACCTCAGTCCTCGTTTGGGTGGCCCAGGAGAAGATCAGGCTGAGGGCAGGGTGGGTCTGGGCTTCCCTGCCTGTGGCTCTGGGAGAGAGGAGCAGTTCTGATCCTGGTTTTCCAGCCCTCTCCTGGTTTGGAGGCAGTGGTAGGGTGGCAGGGGAGGTCTCTGCCCTGCCTGGCAGTGGTGTGCACTGGCTGTTGGCATTGCTGTGCTGGATGGGGCCGCTCTGGGCCGGGGGGTCACAGCAATGCCGGGGTTGGCAGGAGGAGCAGTGTTGGTGGCTGTGCTTGGCATGCTGTCCTCAGGGCCGTGGGTGCTCGGAGCCAGCTGGGCACCCCTGGGGAAGCCTCAGGGGCTGCCCGGGGTGTCCATCTCCTCCTGCACAGCCCCTGGCTGTCCTGCCGAGGTGCCTGTGATCCCTGATCCGTGCTGGCAGCAGGAGCGCTGGCCTGTGAAGGTGGCCTGTGTGCTTCCAGCCATGCACGAATGCTCTGCGCTCCCCTGCTCTGCACGCAGGGCTCAGGGCCTGTGCCAGGGGGGTCTCTGTGCCAGGGGGGTCTCTGTGCCAGGGGGGTCTCTGTGCCAGGGAGGTCTCTGTGCTGGGGAGTCTCTGTGCTGGGAGTCTCTGTGCCAGAAGGAGGGGTCTCTGTGCTGGGGAGTCTCTGC
>VYZP01077376.1:1581-22472 GCA_013400635.1 Hypocryptadius cinnamomeus | reverse complement strand
ACTTCAAAACGTTCCTGTACAAAGATCTAGTGTGCAATCATTCCACACACACGCTAGAACAACTATTCCCTTGATAGAGCTTTAATTAAATTGATAGAAATCTACCATAACTTCTCCCTACTACTAAGGATACATAATTACACTTGCCAAACTAATATAGCATTTAAGAAATTTATAGATTTATCTGTTTATTCTATAAAAATGCATAAAGGTTATTGCATCTGCACTATTAAGCAGAAATATTAGCTGAAATATTACAGATATGGTTATAATGTAGTACATAAGCACAACACGTACTGTCATTTGAAGATGAACAAAGGAATGGAAATATTGTAGTCAGTGTGATGGTTAAATTATGGCAAGTGAATGAACAATTGGAAGAGTTCCCATTTCAGAGAACTGTTTGAGATGAGGTAGTAGGCACATACACAACTTGCCTTGGGGAGCATTGGGAAACAAATGAACAGCTGAATTTATTGTACTAAAACATGGCTCTGACTGTTTTGCTCAGAGGAGAAACCTTACCCAGAATAGCAGCACTTTTGTTGGGTCATGAAAAGTGAAATTCTTCTTTCCAACCAATTAGAACAGTGAAGGAACAGCACCAAAAGATACACACTACTCTTATGTCCAATATAGCACTGATTTTACCTTGCTTTCATATGTCTTGGTTTATTTAAAGTAGCATCACGAGAAAAAATAGATTAATTAATTAAAAGAAAAATTTACAGATGCACCACATGCACTCACAAGAAAACAAGCCACGAGTCACAGCGCCTTGATGCTGGAAGCTGTTTTCTAGTTCAGAACAATGATACTGAAATTAAGAGCAGTGTAATGGCTGGATTATTAGAAGTAGAATCTTCAAAACATCCTCAGCTTTTATTTGCAAAAAACAGATTGCCTCTGAAGATAGAAAAAACCCAGTGATGTAGAGGTTTGTATGCTCTTTAATGTCACTCCTTCTTAAACAACATGAACATTGCCATGAAAAAGAACTAGTTCTTAAATTTTTGTCCTCCCACATTTCTTGTAATAGAACTCTATCAAGCTGTAAATAATAGTGGATAAACTTGTATTTTAGGGCTCACGTTCACTACCTTGTTATTTGAAAACAACACAAAGACCTATCTTTAAAATAAAATAAATACAGTTTTTATTATATTTACATAACAAATTTCTTTCTATTTAAGTATCACCCCCAAGTACTAGAAACATTGATTAATTAAACCCACAGACATTCAAGAATATCAATTTTATAATCATTTAAAAGAAAAAGAGAAGTGAAATGATTCTTGTACTTTTTTTTTCCTCTAAGTTTGGAAGAGTCCAAATTATTACCTCATTATATGTTATAAATTCACAGAACTTTAAAATCTTATAGTATTCCCAACACTTAAAGATTAACTCAGGTCAGTATTTTAGTCTTAATATTATAGCTATAAACTCATAAAAAATAAATATTTCGCCATTGATTTCTCTTACTGGAAACCTTGTGTATTATTTACAACTCCTACAAAAAGATCTAACAGTGTTAATACACGTGTGCACAGTGACTTTGCAGTACAAACCCTGCATAAACATTTTCAAATGTGATTTGTGTCAGGTCCTTTCAATCATCTGAAGTACTGTCTTCCACATTCCCAAACAAATAGTTCGTACAGCTAAAATGTTGGCTCCTTGTAAGCACCTATCTCCATCCATTTAAAGATATGCTGCTGCTGACAACAGAGAGAGGAACAGTAACTGTCAGTCATTTTCTTCTCCTTACCACAATACAATACACAGAGCAATCTATCCTGAGGGCTCAACATTGATCAAATTATCAGTATGGACAATAAAATCTCAATAATACAGTTACATGAAAATAAGTATCTCACACAAGAGGAATATAGAGTTTTAAGTGGTTTACAATGGGCCTTACATTTATGAGCCTAGCATTTTAAGACCCTCATCTAATTAATCTTATCCGTTGAACTCAGTGGGAGTTAATTGTAAAGTTTCCATGTCCTGAATGTGAAGTCACCTTTTTCAGTTATACTTATCAAAAAAAACCAGAGCAATTTGAAATACTGAGACCCCAGTGATTTTTCAGATCAACCATAAACTCCGAGAACAGCAAAAAATTTTAACACTTTCCAGTTCACCCCAAAAAGCAGATATAAGACTAGCCAAATAAATGCAGTTTGAAATACTGCAATGATTCTGTGGATATTTCTAAGACTGTATTGTATTAAATAGACACAGAACAAATCTTAATTATTTCTAAAATCAGGAATTCATTCATAAATCCTATTAAATTCATACCTGCAACAGGTATAAATTCTCAGTGAAAGATCCTCTTTGATGAGATAAAGGAATATTAATTAAATAACTTACACTAGAGGGAAATGTCACTGCTTCTGGAAAGAAAGGAGTTGTTCTCACAGATGTCATAACCACTAGAAAGTATTCCAATGCTTTTCACAAACATAGGTAGCACAGCAATAACAGCAATTTAATTTGGAACTTGAAAACATTCAAAAGGACAACAAGTCAAACATGAGAATATATCCTCACAAAAAGCTGGCAGATGGATTAATAAGCTTTTTTAATGAGATATAGTCCTGTAGAAGCCACAGCAGCATTCATTTCTATGACAGTTACCCAATATGCTTCAGTTCTTTTGTAAATCCTACCACTTAGTGGAAAGAAAGAATTTGCATATTTGGATAATTCAAACCAAGTTAAAATAAACTGTTGTAATAACATTGCGGCTTTCAAGTGATACAAGGAAAATTGTCAGTTTAAATGATATATATCAAGGGTGTCTAAAACTTTTCTGTTTGGTGTGCAGGCAGCACAAATCAACAGCTAGAGGCTCTAGGCAACACTGTCCCATCACTGCTTCCTTCTAATCCACATGCTGCATTCCTTCAGTCCATGAATTCTGAGCCTGCCTGCTTGTAATTGCCCACCTTTTGAACTAAAACCTCCTATTTGGATACCTCCTTTTTCTTTTAAGGTATTTTTTCAATACTTAGGAAGAAAGAAAATGTTTTGCCAGACACTAGGAAAAAAAAATCAGCCAGGATAGAACTGCACATTCAGCACAGCACCATGGGCAGAAAGTCTTCCTTATCAAACCTGATCTCCTTTTATGACAAGATAGACCACATAGGTGATCAGGGGAAGCCAGCTGATGTAATCTTTTCGGATTTCAGTAAAGCTTTTGATATTGTCTCTCACGGGATCCTCCTGGACAAAATATCCAGCACACAGCTGGACAAACATGTCATGGGATGGGTGAGCAACTGGATCATGGGCCAGGCACAAAGGGTTACAGTGAATAGGGTGACATCAGACTGGGGACCTGTCACTAGTGGGGTTCCACAGGGCTCCATTCTCAGCCCTGTGCTCTTCAACATCTTCATAAATGACTTGGACACAGGACTGGAAGGGATACAGAGCAAATTCACAGAGGATAGAGAACTGGGAGGAGCTGTTGAGTCACTTGAGGGCAGGGATACCCTGCAAAGAGATCTCAACAAACCAGAGATCTGCGCAATCACCAACTGTATGAAGTTCAACAAGGGAAAGTGCAGGATTCTGCACCTGAGATGGGACAACCCTGGATGTATGGACAGGCTGGGGAATGAGATGCTGGAGAGCAGTGCCACAGAAAGGGACCTGGTTGATGGCAAGTTGAGCAAGAGTCAGCAGTGCCCTGGTAGCCAGGAGGGCCAACCCTGTCCTGGGGGCATCAGGCACAGCATCACCAGCCGGGCAAGGGAGGGGATTGTCCTGCTCTGCTCTACACTGGGGCAGCCTCACCTCAGTGCTGGGGACAGTTTTGGGTGATACAATGTAAAAAAGACATTGAAGTGTTAGAGAGTGTCCAAAGGAGGGTAACAAGGATGGAGAAGGGCCTTGAGGAGAAGCTGTATGAGGAGGGGGTGACATCACTTGGTCTGTTCAGCCTGGAGGAGACTGAGGGGAGACCTCACTGCAGTTACAGTTTTCTCATGAGGGGAAGAGGAGGGACAGACACTGATCTCTTCTTTGTGGTGACCAGTGACAGGACCCAAGGGAATGGCCTGAAGTTGTGTCAGCAGAGGTTTAGGTTGGATATTGAGCAAAGACTCTTCAACCAGAGAGAGGTTGGGCACGGATCAGGCTCCCCGCTGAAGTGGTCACAGCACTAAGCCTGACAATGTTCATTTGGATGATACTCTGGGAAATATAGTGTAACTTCTGGGGATGGTCCTGTGAAGGGCCTGGAATTGGACTTAATAATCCTTGTGAGTCCCTTCCAACTCATCATATTCTGGGACTGTGATTCATCTGCTGCAACTTAGCCTAAGCTCTCCATGGATCACTGACCATCTGAAAACATCAACCCCTTTGCTAAATTGCTGAATATTATTTTGAACAGTTGCATTATGAGCAGCGGTGGCCATTTTCACCAAGACCATATCCAAAACATACTTGTTCTCTCCAAAGTTTGTGTTTTACATTTACAGTCATCATTTTGTGTTACAATAGAAACAACAATGCACCACAAATGTGCACTACAGTATCCCTTAGGTCAGGCTTCCTCAATACACCTTCACTCACACCTAAATTATTTCTTGTCCTGACTCCTGTAATTCCCCATAAACCATATTAAATGCACAGACTTTTCACAAAGCTTAAACATTGTGGCTAGATTTTGCTGCCACACTATTTAAGCTTTTATCACCTCTCTTCTCCCTCCACCCCCGCCACTCCTCTGCCACCTCCAGCACAGACTTCCTACAGCCACTGTCAGGGTAACAGTTTGAAAATTACACATTGGTTTCCAGACTTGCCATAATCAAATTCTCTCATATTCTGAAACTCAAATATTCACCTAATCTCTTTGCCCAATCACTTTGCTTCTTATGTCTTGGTTCCTTGCTGTCTGCATCTTGCATTTTTCTACAGCTGGGGACAGATATATTGACCTTTCAGTTGCCTTTAGACTACATACACATCAGGAATATTTTGTCCCTTCTGTAAACAATAGGTTTCTATCTGAGGTAATATTTAAGCAAATACTGCACAAATTCTTGCCCTGTCCTAGATTATAGATGCCTTCTAATGGATTTTGGAAGACACTTTATAAAGAGCAGAAAGTAAAAGCAAACAAAACTGCTTAATTACATTAATTTAACAGCATAGTGTTCTCATACCAATTTATGTTTTGGAAGAAATAAAAGAGCAGTGAAAGACAGCTTTAAACTATTGTTCCCTGTGAAAGAAAAAGCAGGAGCAGATTTCTAAAATCTCGTAAATCCTGCATTTTCCTAATTGCTGCCAAGATTCAGGGGAAAGACTAAAGGGCTTAAGTGCAAGTCACTCACTAATTGTCTGGGTTTGGATTTTTTTTTATTAGCATAAACAAAGTGTAATTTTCACTATTACTGAAAGCTTTTGGTTTTAAATCCTTATATTTATACATTCAAATTTACATGATAGAGATTATTAAAAAATAAAAGGACCAAATTACACAGTAAAAAGCACAGAAACTCAGAATATGAGATAATATTTAAGTTTCTGTGATCTGAAACAAGATCAAGTAAGTATTTTTAAGTGTACCCCTTCTTACATAAAATTTGAAAGCTGTTCCTAAAAGTCAGTGGTAGCAAGCTTTCCAGCTTATATTGGTTAACTGTCCAAGTATTTCTTATTACTTAGTGTCTCCCTGAGGTATTCTCTTGTGATACCATGACCTCCTACAGAAAACAACTGTATTGCTTCATGTACCAAGTTCTCTCAAACTGATGCCTATGTTCTACATTGCTCTCTTCAATCCATCTTATCTATTTTAGATGGATCAAAATTTATTATGTTTTCTCAGTCTCCTACAAGTCTGTTGCTTTCCTCTGGATTCTAACTCATTGGTACCACAGAGATTTGTCTTTCAACATATGTGTTACTTTGGCTACAGCCTCACCAGTGCTGAAGAGATGGAAATTGCTTTTCCACATTTCAACTGCAATATTTCTAAGACTTGCGCCTTACTTTGACTTACTCATTTTGCTACCCACTATTATCTCCATATCTGATTCTGGATCATTTGTATCTACCCTATTTCTGATTTGACATTTACATGTGTTGTATTCAGCATTATTTATCATTCTTTACTTGGTTCATTACAGGTAACTACTCCAGTTTATCAAGATTTTTGATTCATATGCCCTCTTTGCAGCTTCTCTCTTGCCCGGAGGCAAAAATCACTGATTTTTGTACACGTACAGTCATGTTTAACACCATCTTCCACGAAAGATGTGAGATAAATGTAGCCCTAGAAGAGGCTTGTATGTGCCGTTAAGTTCAAGAGAAAATTATTGTTTGAGTAATGTGGTTCACTCTGTAAACTCAGCATTATTTCTGTAAGATCTCCCTGTTTTATCTGTCCTAATGCACAGAACAGCATTAAAATTGAGTCCTATAGCTCACTTGAGCACCTCCCTAACCAAGAAGCAGAAAAGCCTGAAGTAGTACAAGAGAAGGAAGGAGGAGACAGAAAAAGCACGAGAAATATTCAGTTTATCATTAGAAACCACTACCACACACAAGTCACAGTAATGATGGACACCTATTATTGGCATCCCTTCTGAATCACCAAGAGATGAGAACTTGGGAGGGGCTCTCAGAGGCACAGAGGAAACACACAAGGGCATGGAGGGAAAATGCACATCCCGTTCCCAAGCAGTGTTGCCACACTGCAAACTTATTGCCTCACAGAAAGCAGCTCTTCTCTGCCCAGGACAGCAATACAGCATAGCCAGGCATGGGTGCAAGCAAGCCAGCTGGGTCTGGGAGAAAGAATCAGCAGCAGGCAACCAAAACACCACACTGGCTGGAAGGGAGAGGACAGCCCCAGAGAACCTAAGCCTTGAACAAAGAATTAAAGAAGAATTTCATTAAATACTGCTGCTTAGGCTGTAACTAACTTCCAGAAATGTTCCTACTCACAACTTTCAATATAGCTGTACTAAGTGTTCAGTCATAGCTTACCATCCTACAGTCATTAGATCAGCCTAAAGCTCACATTTCAACTTCATTTACAACTTCCCTGTGGCTCAAATAGCTAGGTTTTTTTAAAGGAACATCTTGGGGGCTGTTTCACAGAAGCTATAACTCATTTTACATGTTGCCATTTCTGATTATTTTATTAAGTGATATATTTTTTCAGTTACTCTGAATTACATAACTTTCATCCTCCTCCTCTCATGTCATGTTGTATGTCCTGCATACAGATTTTAAAACATCTAGAAAGTCACAAATATATAGCTAGACTACTCTTCACACAAAAACTTGTCTTTTAAAATAAAAAACCCTGAGTTATTGTAAAAGGGATTTGATCAGTAAGATTCAGGATCTCTTTTAAAGTTAATTTTATTCAGAAGAAAATTATTTCATTAATTTTAACTAATATAAGTAATACAAAAACCATTGTAGCAAAAGCAAAGAAGTATACACAGCCTGTTGCTTTCCTTAAAGACAGTGAGATCATGATGCTGACAATAATGAAATCCATTTCAGCCTCCAAATTGCTGAAGGACAAAAATTATGCAATTACTCACATTAAAACACAATTATCTTTTCATGCCATTATTAAAATGATGCTAACTGATAAAATGAGAATTTAAGCTTTTTTGTATTTTATAAACATTAACATTTCATGAATATAAACTATTTAGAGTCACATTACATTGGAAATTAATACTATGTATGATAGCTTCCACTGAGGATTCGTGAAATGTTTCTGACTTCAAAATAATAATTGCAATTCTTTCTATAATTTTCTGGGGAAAATTATTCTTGAATCCCTAGGGTGAAACATAATCCCGCTGAAGTCAGCTGATGAAATTTGGCCTTTATTAGTTACAGTATCTGTCTGTATTTTCTCTTGCAAAGTATAAGCAAAGATTTTTCAGACAAAAGCTTTTTATAAATGTAGCTATTTTGAAACTATACAGGTATGTGTACAATACCTGGATTTCTTTTTATTGTATTTTTGTTGTTAATGGTTAACTGAACATAATACATTTTCTTTAAAAGCATTCTAGATTGAATATGGTCTCTAGAAACCAGCAGTAGAGAACTATGGGAATACCTCCCCTTTCTTTTCCATGAAGAGTCACAAAACACTTTTTGTAGACTTTATCTTGAGAATTAAGTATACAATAACGAGACTAAGAAAGGGAAGAGAGCCAAGGGAAACCCTTGCATACAAATCAGAAAACAAAACACACTATCATATGGCAGAAAAGCACGGTGTATTAATGAAATTCACTGCATCATTTGTTTCTAGTAATAATTCCTTGAAATGTCAGAGTTGCACTTAATTTAAACCACACTCCATCCATTCTGACTTCTTGTGCAGTCAAAAAGTACATAATGAATAATTTCAGGATGATTTAGGTATCTCTTAAAACAACTACATACTTGAGAAGCAATACAGTCTTTTACAGTCATAGAATGGCTTGGGTTAGAAGGCAGATTAAAGATCATAGAGTTCCAACTCCCCTGCCATGGGCAGGGACACCTTCCACCAGAGCAGTTTGCTCAAAGCCCCATCCAACCTGGCCCTGAACACTTGATGCTGTGCTCAGAGCCACTCAGGCACAAATCCTGCAAGCTCTTCCTGACTAGAAATCCAGCTGAATTTTGCAAGCAACGGCTATACAGCCAACAGAGCATCAGTCCCAAGAGAAATTACACTTTTAGATACCCAAAACAGTACTCTGAGCAGTACTGAGCATTAGCATAATCCTATGCAACTGTGAAAAGCTGTTTTGCAGTAGACCTTCATGTTTGGCATTTTAAACACTTACAGACAGACAGACAGACAGACACACACCCACACACACACACAAACTTTTGCTCCTATGATAAATTTATAAAATTCTGCAAATGGATGACAAGTAAGATTATGGCTTTATACACAAAGTAGCCAAAGTAAGTCTAAATATTTTAATAACACTTGTAAGAAGACACATATAACACATACCCTGATGTTCACTTTATCATCACTAAAAATGAGGCATTCAACATAGCATCACCTTTGTGCTTCATAACACACAGACATATCTCCTTTGGTTCAGGTAACATTAAAAGCAAACCTCCAGAAGAGTTATGAGATATTTCCTAAAACCAAATAGCTTTCCAAAAAAGCTTTGGATAAGGATTTGAATTATTAGCCCAGGACAACCATGTTAGTGCCATCCTGCCACCGCTTCGTTACAGCTGCAACACTTCAAAGGCTAGCAGCCTCAGCGGGGCTTCAACAACAGTAGCCACTGCAGTGGCTACTCAGGTCCTTGAGACCTGTGATTAATTGGGTTATCTTGGCATGTCCGTTTTGGATTTGGCTTTACAGCTGTGTGAAATAAAGCCATGACTGTATATTCCTGTAAGTACATCTGCAAGAACACTGAAGTGTAGAAAAATTGGACACACATCTAGAAATTACAAATAGCAACACAAATTTTGAAATATCTATATAGATAACAAACAACAAGCTTGAATAAATATACAAAACTAAGCACATGACTATGAAACACATTTAATTTCCTATCTTGAAAATATTACACATAAAGCTTTGAAGTCATGTAAGCTCATGACCTCATATTATTTCTAAAGGCTTTAACATCCTGCACCACTATTCAGCACAAAGTTATTTTGTTAAGAAAATTAACAGGAGAAAATGTAATTCTTCTAAAGAGGGGCATATCTTTCAAAATCTGAAGCACTAAACCTACAGTTTAACACAGAAAATCAAGCAATAAGAACAATATAGATGAACAAAACCAACAGAAGTTCAAGGACATCAAAGAGTACTGTTCTACGGTTATTATGGAAGCATTCTGACAACCAATCCCATTTTTTTAATCATTAACGTAGTCTTAAGTTTGTAATGTGTTTCTGTTGCTCTGCTTCAAGACCAGATACTAGATTCTTGAAAGTAAGCTTTGTACAGCTTTAAACAGCACAGTAGTGTGGGCTTGGCTATCAGACTTTATAAACACTGCACACTATATTGTGTGTCTGATGCTGCAAGTACAGTCAAATATACATCACGCATGATTAATTAAGCACACTTTTTTGAGCGGACAACTATTCTTGCCAAACAATTCAGGAATAAAACTAAATAGTTTAAACAGACAGAACTCTGGCCTGAATTCAAGAAAAGCAGCAAGATGTTAAAAAAAATCTCAACAGAGCTGCCTTTTGCAGACAAAGGGCTTTTTTTTTCCCCTCTTGGCACAGAGGTTTGGGATTGGAGCCAAGGTGCTACTTATCAGCTGTTTGATATCAGGGGAGGACTGCGTGCGTCAGTGGACCCAGTAGGGACCCTCAGCTTATGGCACGCACCATGTGGTTCTTATCAGTTCGCAGGGTCTGACAATTCAACCTCTGCAGCGTGAAAAGAAAAGAGAAAAAAAAGGGGGAGCGAGGGAGGCAGGCAGGCAGGCAGGCAGGCAGGAAGGCAGAAAGGAAGGCAGAAAGGAAGGCAGAAAGAAAGGCAGAAAGAAAGGCAGAAAGAAAGGCAGAAAGGAAGGAAGGTGTGCATAACTGGGAAGGAGGAAGTCGAACAGGACTGGTGGACCAGGCTGGACTGTGGGACAGAGCCTTGATTATACTCTGACCTATTGCGCTGTGTATGGTTGCAGAAAATCCCAAGAGAAATTTCTCCTGCTTTCCCCACACACTCAAAGAAGAAAGGAACTTCTTCTCATCCAGGTTCAGAGAAGGCAGGATAATGTGTGTGTTGGAGGGACAATGCTCCCTTTCACATACAGCTGATAGAAGGGCTGCCAGAGAAAAGAGGAATACGATATACTCATGAAAAAGCCTATCAAGGTAAGCGTGTCCTCCAGGAAACCTATGAACAGGTGCAATTTTTTATTGCAAACAAGATTTGAACAGCCCAGATTATTTCCCCAAATGCACAGCTTCAGCAGGACTTAACAGCTTTTGCTATTTATTATAGCAAATTATTCTCAGGACCAAATGAGCCTTACGGTACAGCACAACTCCAAGATTAAAACTTGATTGCACAAATGATCCTTTGTATTTAGTATTCAGAAAAACATTCACCACAGAAGATAATCCTCAATAAAGCATCTGCTTCCCAAGGTTCATTCCAACTGAAAAATTAATATAATTACTCAGAAAAATATTATTTGTCTTACCCTATGCTTCCTACACAATGTATATGAATCAGACAGCAAAATAAAATTCACCTCCTTCAGTTTAATTTCCTTAACCTATTCTACCTCTAAAGATGCATCACAAGATATAAATTACAGCAGACCACAAAAAGCTGTTAAAGTATCTGTGGAAATTAGTAGGTTTGTACACTTGAGCAATCTTTGTAATTATTTCCAGGTATTTCCATACAAAAGCATTTTGTCTCATACTGCAGTGACCAGGCTAATATGAGTAGAGGAGGAAAAAAAAGGCTCAGTGCTTGCACAGAAACCTTGCTTGCTAAGGATTCAGCAGAGCTCTGGGAAGACCTACTGACTGAGGATCAGGACTGGGCAGCCTGTCATAGGTTCTGTTCACTCTAATGAAGGTTCTCTTTCATTACTTCAAAATACTGTTTTCATAAACTGCATCATCAAAAATTGCAACATTTTGTTGCATCTAGCCATACCATGCTTCAAGTTGATTTCTTGTGTTGTGTCAACTTAGTGAACCTCAAGAATACTGTGTAGTCAGTGGGACAATCACTCATCTGAAGGGGCAATTCTGGTACTAGTACACTTTCTTCTCCAAATACAACCTACTTTTTAGGTAAATACCAATAATGTATTCTTACATAAAACACAACAAAAATTTATGACCAAGGATCCTATCATTTAAAAAAATGTCTATAGAATTAAACACATAATCACTGGTTTGCTATAAAAATCTACAAAATTTCCACAATATAATTTTTTTAATTCATATTTTTCTTTTCTTATCTGTTACTTTATTTTGGTCAGACAGGTTGTTGCTTTATCATGCTTAGCAGACAGAGAGAGAGAAAAATAAATGAGAAGACTGAAGGGAAACATCACCTGTAGACACTGTTCTGCACCTTAACTTTTATGGATGAATTTCTGCACTTGGAAGAAGCCACCACTGCACTCATCTCAAAGGCCTGTGCATAGTGACTGGGATAATGAATTGGTGGCTTGAAGAGTATGCTGGTCCCCCTTGAGTCAAGACATAAATACAGAAGTTATTGGTAGTGATCAAGGATTACACCATGTGGGATCATGTGTTCCCATGAGGCCTGTGACTTACAGAAGTTACGTTTCTTAGAGTGTGTGATTTTTGACTCTTTCTACTTTAATTTGAAAACACAACTGACAAATGAATTGTAAGTGTAGCTACAGATTTATGACGCAAAAACATAAACACTGGATGTGATGCTCATTAGCCAAGAAAAACAGACACACACATATGAAAAAATAATGTGCATCATCTCTGAAGACCCTATCATTCCCATTACATTTGCTTGAGTGCAAAAAAGAGTCTACTTTGTGTCTTCATTTTGCAACTCCCCCTCTACTTCCTCCTTTGTTTTGTTTTTTTTTTTGGAACAAGATGAGTGTCAAAATCTCACTGCAAATATACAATACCTAGTAATTTTATACAAGTCAGTTTAGGTGCTTACATCTCAGTTACATGACAATGCTTTGTCAGCTGTTTCTTTAACACAATTAAGTAAATTTTTTGCATAATTAAATTGGGTCACAGGCCCTACACAGTGAGTATATATACTGTGTACTATTCCAGTGTGTCTTTCTTCAAATAACAAACCTGATTTGTTTGTCGTATAACAAAAGTACAAAGCTACATCAAATTAAGTCAGTGACCTTTCATGTTCACCTAAGACTCTCCCCCACCCATCATATCCTGTGGAAGCAACACAGGCCTTGAAGAATGAACCACATGGTGCTCCTTGCAGAATCTTGTTCAATTTTTTATACATGCTATTTCTACTAAAATATTTAATACAATCAAGCCAATAGCTCTTCACATGCCTAAAGATAATCACATTTGTGGTCAGCAAAAGGAAGGACATTTGTTGGTACCCTACATACATTGAACATCCTGTTTAGAAGTGTAGCCTTGATCTTGACCATGTCCACTAAAAATACTCAAATTAAAAAAACCTACCTTGCCACACTTCTGTTGATTCCTTTACTTTCCCTAACCATTTCCTCCAGTTTTCAATCTCCTGTGCAAACAACTGATGAAATTTGAAATTAAGACTTCCAAACCCAATGTGAGATGGATAAAGCAATCCCCCAACTCTCTCTTAATAGAGAAACCCCACCAGACATTAAGGCAGCACTGCTTCTTTCGACATTCTGATGCGATTCTGTTCAACAGCTTTACATATGAAAACATTTGGAAACCAAAACTGCACATAGTATGCAAGTCAGTGTTGCGGTGTGATATCATGGTTTGCCTCAGTTACCCAAGTCCTTCCCCAGGTGTCAATCACCTCTCCTTCCCCCCACCCTTGACCCCTGCTGGGCACTGTCTATCAACCCAGAAATTCCAGAGGGCATCGAGTGATAGGCAGGTTCAAAGGATGCTCTCCACCCCCTGGGGGGCCATTGGCCCATCCAGGTGTCCCTCTCACCTGAGACCCCCTCCCCCTGTACCTGGTTGGTGGTCCCTGTGTTCCCTCCCCGGCCCCTCTCCCCAGGTAAAAGGGCAAGCACACCAGAGAGTCAGGAGTTTTGCTGGAGTTGTTACAGGATTCAGAGGCCATGCGGCCCAGAATAAAATCTCTGGATTAAAAACCCTCCATCAGGACCCACTCTTCCTTCACCATCGTCTTTAAGGTCTCTCCAGCTCAGGGAGGCCTGAGGAGTGACCCTCTTCTACCAAGAAGCCCCAGTCCCTAAGCACTGGAGCTCAGGACGTGCCCGGACTTGTCCCCACGTGCTCAGCTGCAACTCACAGCTAGCCAGAGCGTCCCTGGGGTGAAAGCACCACAGGTGCCACTTGGTTCAGCAGCAGGAGCCAGACAAGCCAAGGCATGTCCCGTTCAGTAATATTGGTAAATTCCAATAAGTCAGAAGTAAAAGAATTAAGAGAGCTAAAATTGCAAAACCAAAGGATTAACATATCACAGCTAATGAAGTGCTGCAAGAGAGTTAACAATCCCATAGCGCGAATTGCTATCTTATCCAGAGATAAGACATGTCCTCAGCTAGAAAAATGATTCAGCACAGACTGAAGGGGGAACTTTTTTCCTTAACCATATGAAATTTCTGTAAATATTCCTTGGCATGCGATCCCTCAAAAGATCATAGCACAAAAGAAATGCACTTGGGCAAACACAATCTCCAAAATCCATAGAATATGTTTAAAATTTATAAAGATAATGAAGTGTAAGCACATGTTTTCTTTAAAACTGATGTGGATTTGGGGTCTTCTAGGTCATCATTTTTACCAGGAGAGATTTTGGTTAGCTTTGGCAAATCAAACAGCTTTAGGAGTGAACAAAAAAGAATGACAAAATTATTTATGAATCGAAGGACATTTGAGTCTATTATGACCAAGTTGTACTTTAAAAAAGTTTAAGCTGATTTTAAATATCAGTTATGTAAGAACATCTAAGATATAAAATTACTGAGTGTTTTAGTCTTTCATTCCATCATGGCCAGTACCACAGAAGTAGCAGAAAGGAGTTTACTGTGCTAGTAGGTTAACAACTCTGACAGCATGAAGGTCCACAGGGAAAAAAAGAACACAACCAAACCTCAAATCTGTAAATAAAAGGAAGTCTTTTATGTAGACTCAGTAGTATCCATATAATTATGAGTTTTGATTTTCATCAAACTAGTAAGACTGTCCCACAGGACATTACTACGGGAAATTAAGCATGCCGTAAGGTACATTTGGATTATGCAATCATGTGTTCATCACTATTTAGACCAAATGGTAATTTCGCCACTGAATTCAGTATAACTACCTGGACAGGTTACTTTCAAGAAAACATCATAGACACACTCATAATTTTTACTATTATTTTTAGCTCTAATTGAAATGAAATTACAGATTATTTTAACACCCATTCCTATTTTCACAAGAGAAATACAGTTTATGAAGTTAAAAGTCCAAACTAATCATCTTGCTTCAAGACAAATGAATCAAAGAGTACTCATACCAAAATAATTAGCTGTTCAGCCTTCTGGTAATGTTATTTTTGGTGGGTTTTTTTTCACCTTAATGCAATCTCTTCTAAAACAAAAAATGCTGCCATTACCTCACCACTGTCTAAGTAACAGAAGCAGTTCCAGACCTACATACTATATTATCTGACTTTATAATGCATGTCAAAATTAAATTTTTCTGGAAATTTAGACCTTGTGCACCCTAAAATGTTGTGGGGTGGGTGCATGGGGGAGAATCAGTTAGACTCTTTCTAGCAACCTGAGTGCTCAACCAGAGCATTCCCAGCCTGCTTCTTTTGCCTGGGCAGTCTTCACAACCTCAGCTCAACACAGCTGATGAGATCTGGCCTTGTTTGTGGGCACTTCATCCCACACGCTACCAGCCAACATTCCCCTTCACGGAAAACTGCCAGGACAACCAAAGCTGATGCAGCACACTGAAAAAGATGCTTATATCCTCCCAAAGAACTGTAGCCATTTGCAGTCAAATTCCACAAAGTTCTATTTCAACTTGTTACTTTTTCATGTCATTTTTTTCCTAAAGGCATGTAACACACTGACAGAGAAAACAATAAACTCTCAAAGAAAAGTCTCTAGACATAAACATTCCCTATGCACAGAGAGAATAACCAACTATTTAGCATTAGTAAAGCAACTCTATTAATAGTCCTCTATTAATTTTATCAATTACTTTCATTATGCAGGAACATCTGTTCTACCTGATTCCTTGGAGTTCTCCATGATTTTTTTTGCCAGTTTTATTATATAAGCTTTTGTCCTGAAGCTCCAGTACAGTACAACTACAGCATGTCACCCAGTACCTTACTGGATGCACACAGGTGGTAACACCATCATAATTAAAATTACTTGGTTGCTCGCTTCAGAGGCAAAGTGCAATGTTAAAATTCACTCATTTAACCTTTTTGAAAAACACACAGGGATTATACTGTTCATAGTGCTCTCTGGACTGAGAATTTAAGATTTATCCAGAACACTAGAACTCTCACCTCTGCAAGCAGGCTTGTTGTCTGCTCATCACTGGAGAAAGGGTCTCACTAACACAGGTACATGAACCAGAGCTAGTACACCAGAAAAAGGCTTTGGTTTGTTCATAAGCCTGTCAGCAGACCTCCCAGTAGACTCCAGTTTTTGAGTGGAGAAACACATGAGATTATGCTTACAGAATAAAATTTTTGCTCAGAAAATGTTTTCTGTGCTGAAGCCTAGAAGTCAAAACCTGCAAACATGTCCAATTTTAAGTACTACTGACTTCAACAGGTATATTCACATATCTAATAAATTTTAAGTTACTCCCACACACAAAGGTCTACAGCAGCACTGAAATAGTGAAAGGGATCAAAATTGTTGTAAAAGATGACTCTTCATCTACAAGTTTTAAAAGAAATCTTGCAAGCTTTTAAAAGTATTTTTAAATAGGAAATTTAAGAACTTCACCTAGTGAAACTAACCACCAAATTGCAACATTGTAGTTCTGTAGTAATACCAGGAATTTTTGGTTTTAAAAGCAGCCTCACCCTTAGAGTAAACACTTGGGATTCCCCGAGTTTTTTTTTTTTTTGCTTCTTATTCTGGCCCTTCCTCATGAATCAGGCAGGGGCAGTGAATCCAAAAGGATGACTGCAAGGATTTTTCTCTGAAAGGTATGGGTCCCCTTGCACTGCAGCACTCCCCCTCTGATTCTCCAGACAGACAGTAAGTAGGGCCTTGCCTGCACGAGGCTTTGAGTGGTGTCAATCTTCCAGCCACAATAAAACTAAATAACCCTTAGCCTTCCAGAGATGAAATTCTGGTTGTTTGCCTTTGGTTTGCGGGTTGTTTCTTTAAGCTGAATGACAATTAGGTAGAAGTAACCAACAGATGTGTCGTGCATGTTTCAAGTAGTCACCCCAGGCTCAAGTGTCTGTGGTTTATCTGAAAGGATTTCAAGGCAAGCCACAAGCATCTGTAGCTGAGAACACGTGAAGAGTGGCTAGATGATCCTTTCAAATCTGTTGACAGCCTTGAGAAAGTAGTGTGTAACTACTCAGATTGCAGGTCTGGTGAGGACAAACGTGCATGGAGTCGTTATGGGAGAGAGATGCCAGTAATTGCTTTGGCCTCTCCCTCTAAGAGTCCAGAGTCATGCAAGTGGCAAGACCCAAGGAGCCTCCAAAAGTTCATATGGATGCTTCAAGCTGGTTACAGCCTTGACTTCACATGCCAACTCATTCATCCATTAAGACACAGCCCTTTATGGATAGATCTTTTTCTGCCTATTATAAGGGGCAAACAGAGCTTGGGTACTTGGGAAAAGTGGAAAAACTGATAACAGAAGAACGCGGTAAAAGGGGGTAAAGCAAACATACAACTTATTAGCTCCATGTGAGTTTAGCCATGAGTTGGCACAGATTTCAATGTCTGGAACACTGAGGAACTAAGAGAGAGCTGTATTTCTACTGTGTGCAGGCATTTTTACACATATAATGGTGAATCAAATAAAACACACCGAAGATAACTGTAAATACAGCTCAAATATTATACAGTGTATTTTCTGCCAAATTCTAAAAACTCACTCGTTTGAAAGGGCTCATCATCTTCATGAAATGATTTAAGGATCCACAGGAAAACCACCTCTGAATCCTGCCTTCACAGTTCTATCAATACAACAGAGAACATAGCAAATACAAACATTTTTAGAGGCAAGTAGATTTAACTGATGTATTACGAGCGAAGGCCAGATCCTTAGAATGCACAAACAGCTTTTACTTTCAGCCAAGCTGTATACTCTGTCCTTCCCAGGCCTAAAATGTTAATGCGACACACCTGCTGCAAACTCTGCTTTATTCAAAATAGCTCAGTTTGAGCTTATATAGTATCAGTAATAACCTTCAATTCCGAGTCAAAGCTGACTCCAGCCTCCAGCAAGGAATGGAAAGCTGCTTGTTACACATATCTAAGTTTATTAAGTACTAAGCATGTGTGTTTAGCTACACCTAGAGTCTTTTAGACTCCTTTTAATCAACCTTCTCCTACACAAATGTTCCCACTTGCATACAAAAAAAATATCACCTGCAGCACATATTAAGAGACAAAGATTATGCCTAAAAAAAACTGTGGGAGTTTTTATGCATTTTAAAAATTAAGAAGAAATGTACATAAAGTTATACTTTTACCTAGTCTGTATCTGACACCAATCATGCTTCAGTTTGCATTCTTAAGGTCTTCTATTAATCAGTCCTATGACCCATTACTGATAATGCTTGCAAAAAAAGAATAAGAATAATGTATAGAAATTAAAACCACCATTAACACAAAAGAGTAAAAAAAAAATTCTATATATTACTGTTTTGTGGATGTGCATTTGTGGATGTTTTGTCATTAACAGGATAATTAAACAAATTTAGCTCTGATAAATACAGAGTTGAAGTCCACCTTGACAGCAGTGCTGTTCCAGTGTCTGAAATAAATTACAGAGTAACAACACAACCACAGAAGCCACATTCTTGAGGCCATGATGTCTTTTACTCATATTTTTGTATAATAAATAATTACAGTCTCAAACTCACATGTTCTCCATTCAGTCATACCATATTTTTACCTTTACCCCAATGTTTGGTCCCCAAATCCCAAAATCATACATAAATTTTCTGCTCTGTCCACAGATTTAAATCATTATGTTTTAATCCACAGTACTATACAGAAACACAACTGACCCACAATTCTTGGAAAACACTGCCAATAGAATACAAGAAACTGAGAAAGAATGCTTTTAAAATAATTATTCAAAATGTACAACAAGAGCTCAAGTGAAGTTTCCACATTAAAGGAAAAAGAAAAACTGTACTACAAAGAAATTAATTAAAACAAACACAGTAACTTCTGATGTCACATGCTGTCAGTATTCACAGCTGGGTCTCTCTGCTGCAACTGGCAGCATTGGAAGAACTTAAATCAGCAAAAGGAAGGCAACTGTCCATCCTCTAGGTAGGAGTGATGTGAGCAGCTGTTAGAGGAAAGCAGTAACCCTTCAGGCTCTGCTCACGTAAGGAAAAAGCCTTTCAGTTAACATTTAAAATTAAAAGCTGCAACATTATTTAATTAAAATAATGTAGCTATTTGGCTCCACTCCCACTATAGTTTGTAAAAAATCCTCTCCTTGAAGTAGTCAGAGGCCTTGTACAAAGAGAGGGCAGAAGCATTTAAAACACAGTGAATGAAAAACAAACCCTACAGTCTGCAGGAAGATCCAGTATTTTCAAGTCTTTTGGGAGAGATGAAAGTATTTTCAACTCATTAACTTGAAATTAGATCCCTGGCTGACAATTTGGAAGATTACTTAGATCAGAAAAAATCTTTTTCTGTTAATTGCAAGTTTCACTGTTCAAGACAAGTTTATCAAAACATTTGCAAACTCCAAAGACCAGACTTACAGACAAATAGCTCAATTTGTTTCAGAAATGGTAAAATAAAATACACTTGCCTTTGGAAGAAGAGGAGAAGGGAGCAGACACCCAAAAAACCAAACCATCACAACAACTGCCAATACCATCAAACTTTAACAGTACCTCAAGTATTCAAATGAATGATTAGCAAAACAAGTTTTAGTTTCCAGACAGAGCTCCACTAGAGAGACTCTCATCTGCATTTAGCCAAGTTGGTTTTAAAAAAAAAACCAGAATATTTACATGTACACAGTTTTTTTCTGTAAGACCTCAAATAACTAATCAAAAAGGTAATGCAATTTTAGACCATGCTAACATGATGTCATCCTTCTTTAATGCCTGATCATGAGATGTGACACAGGAAAACACAGGGTTATTGAAACATGTAAGCAGCAGACCCTCCTCTAGCTACTCACTTGATACGCCCAATAATTCTTCAAAGGGAATCCTGCACATTAAGTAATTTTCAAAGTTTGTGTAGTGGTCAGACCTGAAACACTTCAGAAGCATATCCTTAGTAAGTTTAAGCTTCAACAGTGAACATAAAATTTGCTAAAATTAAAAAAAAAATTTAAAAATTAAAAGGTCACTGTCATCCTTCCCTGTTTTCCCTCTCCCTCAGAAAACTATTAATTCAAAGTCTCAAAATAGCCATTCTCAGGCATTAGAAAAGCCTGGGAATTGCTTACCTAAAGAGCACTAAACTTTACAGGGTAATGAGCATTTAAACCAGAAACTCTGAGTGGAAACCATGATGCAGCCTCAACTATATTTTTGTTAATAAAAATAGATTTTTTCTAGAGAAAAAAAAAATTTTCCATTTCCCCTTCTGACATCGTTTTTCCATGAGATCTGGAGGAAGTTCTAAAGGCCAAACCACTCAGTAGGAACCAGCAATTCCACGTCCTGTTCTGGTACCCACCAGAGACCTCTTCAGAACCACTGTCAGGGGGGACAGTTTGTTTTCCATTTAGGTTCATTTGGTGCTATGAAAGCAATTTAAAAAAATTTCAAAATGGAATTCTGAGGACAGACATCCTAACACAGAGAAATGTGACACTTGTAGCTACATTTCACGATGTGGATTTAAATGTCTCCATTTTCCACCTGTAAAATGGCTTTTGTGTTAAAAGAGTAAAAAAGTAGTAGACCAGAAAAACTCGTGTAACAAATGAAGAGAGTTATGATCTTTACTGCCATTCACTTATTTTTATGGTTTTTTGCCTTTTTTTTTTTTTTCTTGGAA